>CM062825.1:10334443-10385000 GCA_031772345.1 Himalopsyche anomala | reverse complement strand
TTTAGCCAACACAACATTTATTGATTCTGAGGCGGTACGAAGTTCGTCGGGCCAGCTAGTTTTATATATAAACATAAAATGTCTAAATATGATTTCTTCGTGGAAAGGTGATAAGGATTACATTTCCAGAGGTGATTTTAAGTATAGAACACACCTAATTAGACCATATACAAAAACCGACTTCAGTTTTCGGTTTTCGATTTTCAGTTTTTAAAAATTGTCTACCTGGGCACTGTTACAAAAAAATCGTTATTTCTTGTTAGGAAGTATGTTTTTCGAATCAAAATTTACAGCAAAAAATACGTTAAAATAAATTTTAATTTAATTTATAAGCACTATTAAAATTTTATTGTTTTATTTGACCATGGCAGCTTCGAGTCAAAATATAAAAGTTTTTTAGAATTACTTTTAGTATTTTACAATTGACAACGATACTAATGTAATTATTTGTATGGAAGGATCACTCAAATTGATTTTACGATATTGAGCACTTGATGAGTATTCATTTCATACATGTTAATATATTTTTTCGTATTATTTGATGGGATGTGAATAGTGGATTATTTTGAAGTATTAAATACATTTAGTGGAGTTCATACGAAGGAATGCGAAAAATAGTTAACAGTTTTTTGCGGTGGACGAATGCACTAAAAGTACTAACACACGATGCATCAGTGCACACCATTCGGGCTCGGGTGGGTTGTGAAATATTACTCTACCCATTTTCACACACTTATTTTAGGTATAGGTTTCTGAATAGAGGGATTTACTTATGCGTCGATAAAATATACATACGTTATAATGAAATTGAAATACAAATAATCATCATATGAATACATTATATTAAGAAAAAAACACAATATTCCTTTGTACTTTATTTCCACATTATTTATAAAGGTCAGGACCGGTTTCGTTCATGGCGAGCATTGTCAACTGATAAGAAATATAATATAACAGTACTATAATAAAGTGTGGTCGTAAAGCCGCCTGTGTGGTCTAGTGGTCAACATCGTTGACTACCGCTACGGAGGGCACGGGTTCGAATCCCAGTACGGACAGTTTTATAAATTGATTTTTCAATCGATTTATGGATTTCTGTTCAAAGGCATGGATTTATGTGATGTCTTGAATTCCCCCTTCCCACCCATCATATCCTATGAACGGGGCGTATTGAGAGCAATTAGCTAAGCACTAGTCCTGTTCTAGCCCTCTCCTCCTATACCTTCTCCCTTTCAAAAAGAGAGGATGAGCAACTGAGTAACATGCAGTTCTCGTAGAAAAATTTCTGTTGAGATTTACTCCATTAGGAGTCCATATGCTCCATATTGGGAGCGGACATGGTAAAAAAAATAATAATAAAGTTAAAGTACAAAGGAACATTGTGTTTTTTCTTAATATAATGTCTTTCCACCAAGTATAAACAGTGAACACCCTAAAATGATAAATTCATTGAGTAGTATGACGAAAAAACTTGTAAAAAGAAGCAACAAATAGCTTTGTTTTGTTCAAATTCATAATTTCATTGACTTCTGTTGCTTCTGAATCCCCAATAAGTCGACGTTTTTTCCAAAATAAAATAAATAAATTCCATCTAATCCAATAAAAGATAGCAATATAGAAATAAGTAGATGAAAATACTATGATATTTTTACTGGATTCAGCGATTGTGAAAATCCATTTTGACTAACTTAACAACTATAAAATTTGAATCTTTCAAACTATGTACATTCTCACAGATTTTGTCACTAACGACCCGGGTTTCGCCTTTCGGCATCTTCAGGCGTTCAAGTTCATCCGTGCACTTCAACGCCTGAAGATGCCACAAGGCGAAACCCGGGTCCAGGTGACAAAATATGTGAGAATGTACATAGTTTGAACGATTCAAATTTAATATTGAAATTTCACCAAGCACTTTCAGTCGATATCTTAAATTAACAACTATAGCCTGAAAATGAGGAAAAAGCAAAACACGGGTCACAGTATGTAAAAGCACTCGCTAGAATAAAGATTTTATCAAATGAAATTGTATTGTAAATGTGTTGTAAGTTAATGATGAGGTTGCCAGAAGCTATTAAAATATATAATATATATGATACATATTACGATAAAACCTTATTTCAAGTCACTATATTGATGTCGCCCGATGTGGTTTAATTGCACACAGCTTGTCTTTGCTGATCAGACGGGTCTGGGTTCAATTTGCGCTAAGGTCGGTAAGACGTGGGTGTCTGTGATATCAATTATTATCGATTTTACCTCACATTATCTTTCAACATCAAAATATTTGTCGCATTGGAATTTTCTGTAATGCCAAATATATATATATTTTCAATTTATAAAAAGTTTTTTTTTTAAATAATGTTACTATTAACCGAGGTCATCATTAGAATAATTGATTTAACCTCACCGAAAAGTTATATGTTGAGAATCACATGTACTCTGTATAACCTAGTTTAATTTGATATTTGAGAGAATAGGTATAAATTAAATTATTCCTCATAAAATTCACATTTTAAATAAAAATATCAAATTAAATCGACGCATAGGAGGGGGTGTAGGTATCGCCTCGCGTTAGCTCACAACAAAGTGAATCGCTCCATTGGAGCAGAACAGTCGATATAACGTGTGCCAATAATTAATGGCAGACTCTAACGCCTCTCTATGTAGACTCCACCCCTGGCGACTAACAGAACCAGATATCTACTATTCCACCCGACGACTGGAAAATCTTTTCGGAAATTGAATAGGTAACGCTAACAAAAAATATTTACTATTCAAATAAATTTAATATTAAATTTATATTCAAAATTTATGATTGAAAATTATCAATAAAGCCTGTATTCATACTATCGATGTTATTTTACCAAAAGCCAGCATTCATTATGTTGACAACCAATTCTAGCCAAACCTTACTACATTTTTACCTACTGATTATTCTATATTTCTACTGACCAAACGATTTTATTTTTTTATCATATCCGCTCCTTATTTCAAGCATATAGCGAACACACGGTTCCTTTAAGAATATTTATCCCCAGCCAATCTTTTTGCTTCTGGCTCTAGCATTTGAGCGTCCCTTATTTCTGCCAAGAACATTCTATGGATGGTCATCAATGGTCTTCTACAACGGCAGAATTTATCCGGTCGGTAGAAGAAACATGCAGGACTCAGCCTTTCTTGGGGCATCTGCAGCACGTGTCAATCGACATTTTTTTTTATTCTGAACGTACTAAAGGGCTGTTTCCGCTCTACGACTTTCGTTTACACTGACCAATTGCTTAATAAAGTACTAACCAGAAATATATATTTTTTGGTACGGAAAAGCAATTTAAAAATTGCTTACTGGCTTGACCGGTTGTGAATCAAGAACTTAGGAAGGCAATTTCATTGATCTTTAGTTGTGTTGTTAATAATTTTAAATTCATTATTTAAAATTAGTTTCGGTGTACTTTGCAAAATTGTAATTGAATTTATGTTCTCACCATTAATATGAAATTCAGTGTCAGCGCAAACACTAAATACCCTCGAGGCTTTTATGCTGAACGAGAGTAGTTATGCCAGGCACGCTTTTGTGGTAACTACAGATATGTATTACGAATAAGCTTAGGAATTATTGTGAGTGGAAGGAATTGGAAAATATATCGAATACACATTTAACACTTAATATATTTAAACGGTATATTATTATCTTGAAGTCAATTATGTAAGATTATAAAAAAAGTTTTTAAATGAAACATTCAAGAATTAGTACTCTCAGTAATACAACTAACTGGCTATATTTACAACGTGGCTCATCTGAAGTTAAGTTAATTATCTTCATCGACTAGAGGGCAATTGCGTATTCAGCTGAAAATAATTACAATCTTTTGAATTAAGTGAGATGAATGAACTGAGGTACAATTCTTGACCCCTGTGATTACCGTCCGAAGGGTTTTAGATGAGCTACGGACACAACCAGTGGCGGCCGGTTAATGTGGCATTTGATCAATGCACCCTTTGCATATGACACACTTATCTTGTTTTAAATGTCAATAAAGTTAAATTAGATTAGAGATTTATCCGATCAAGGAAGGAAGCATGTCCAATTTAATAAATTATGAAAATAAAAAAAGCTACATCAAGATGGTTATTTCTTGACAACCTTGTCGTACTGTTCTCTCATAGAATCTTATTTTTTTCATTCGTTTATTTAAGGAAAATGAAGGCATATTTCATGGAAAATTTTTAGTATTTACTGGTGAAATACATCGACTACATTATTTGAAAAAAAGTGTAGTTTTTTCCGGTCTTTCTTTTTTCAAAAAACAAACGCTTGCGTATTCATCTTGAAAATGTTCATTCAGTGAAAAATTGATTATCTAAAATCAAAATACTTACTATAATAATATGACCTATATAACACTAATAAAATTTGGTCATATATTAATACAAACTAATGGAGGGCAATATATTAATATTAGACGTCGCTTTACGAGGGTGTCGTTCAGGAAATAGCTTTGTACCGCATTGTGATTTGTGGTAAATAACGCAAGGGGTTGGTTTCATTGAAAATATACGATTTAAATATCTCATACATCGGTAATTATGTATTGTACTTGAAATATGTTTTCTATCACACCGCAGAGAAACCGAGTGGTAACTCTAAAAGTCTAAAGACCTGCTCTTATCAACTTGAATGATCATAAATAAAATAAAAACATGATAACTTTATTATTGCAAATTTTAATACGTGTTTCACTTAACTTAATGATATTAAATTATTCGGTGCTTCTTAGAAAGGCAAAACACGTGTCAAAGTTTAAACACTATCAGTCTTATAACAAATTTAAAAACTATGTATTAAAAATGATTATCCACAAAGTTACTGTCGAATCCATCGAAAATATTGAATGAAAATGCCCATGTACTTAATTATATTATAGATTATCGAAATAATTTAATGCATTTTTATGAAATGGATGCTTGTGAAGTTTTCATCAGCAGCTCACCCTATTCAATATTGAATCGAGGATTACAGGGAGAAAGTAGTTAATTACCATATCATTAATCCATCTTTACTATCAATGTATAGTTATTTGATTATTGTTTTGATATTTAAACTATTTTTATTTCCTTTAATATTATATAATATTTCAATGAAATATGACGGTATTCGAATGATTAAAAACTTGTATACCTAATTGCAATTTTATTTTTAAGCCACGAAATGTCCATTCAAAGAAAGGAAAATCTTGGTCTAGATAAATCGGCCACCGATTATCTTGAGACCTACCATACATAAATGCATTTGGAAGTTTAAAACTTCGTACTTGCAATACAAGAATCGACAGACAGAGAGAAATAACTATACATTTGGGAGCCAGGAATAAATAATTGAAGTGATCGCCTGAAATATACGAGTGGGGTAAAATCGGATAGAGCGTTTGTCGCACCTGTTACGAAAAACTACCCATTACGCTGTCTGCAACCCTGATACCAACACATTTAAGAAATTCCGATAAATTCTTTTACCTTAAGAACCTAATTGTGCTATACGATATGCAGTTTTCCAATAATAAGTAAAGTTCTATAATTAAATACGTCTATAGACATGTTTTTTCACATTTCACTACAATAAATACCCTTTTACATTTTACATGTTTACCGAATACATACTCAATTATATCATTAGTGATAAAAATGTGGAAGTGTACAAAATTTTATAGTTTAAATAAATTTCATAAAAACTCATTACTAGAGATTTGTATCTATGACATTTTGCCATGGATAGATTTCATAAAGTATGCTAATATACGCTGAAATTTTCGGGTCCTATGGCACAGTGGTAAGCGTTGTTGGCTTCCGTCCCGGATCTTACGGGTTCGAATTTCAGTATGGACAGCATTTTTTCGATCGATTTATCGATTTCTGTTAAAAAACATGGGTTTTTACGGTGTCTAAAATGTTCTCTCCTACCACTCAAGACGATGAAAAAAAATATATTTAAGATGGTTTATTTGTATTATTAAGGCCATCGGATAACCTTTAATTCTTAAATAAGCTATAAGAAGACAAAATGAAACAGACTTAGCTAAGAAAAAATCTTTCAAAATTTTATGTAATCTCTTTATCCAAAAGTCACCGGGGAATTGCAAAATAAATTGGACTCTATGCCTCCAATATTTGATCTGGAAGTAACACATGTCTACCTCAATTTATTATATCTTTTATATTATTTGAAATTTCGGTTCATCTATAAAGTTATAAAAATGCCAGACAACCTTAATATTTATGATATCTTTGATATAAGTCGTCTAACCAAATCTTTTTCATTTATTTAGCAAATATATTATTTATCATTATAAATATGAGTATTATATAAACTGGAGTTGAAAGAAGGATCGGTTCGGTATATTATGGAAATTAATTAGTTCATGATAAATTATTCCGAAAGTATTTATTTATTTACAAAAAAAAATTTCAAGGTAATTAACAAAAAAACAATTTATAGTCAATCAGCATGGCTTTAACTTTTCCGGTTCTAAGCTCAAGAAAGGGTTTCCGTTAAAACCGAAAACACATTATATAAATGTTGGTTTTTGGAATGCACTTTTGTTTATGAGAAAATACATCATTTCCATAAAGCAAGGGTAGGTTTATAAAGAAGTGTTCACTGTCAATACTTGGTGGAAAGGGATTATATTAAGATTATTTATGTTAAAAAAATCCGAAATTATAATTATGTTTGTAATTACCAATAGTCAGCACTTTAACTTTATTAATCATTGATGATTTTTAATTATATGCTAGATGTGTAAAACATTTTAATTTTGTGTAATTATAGAAGCACTTCTACTGTAATTTGTAAATTCTTTTCAATATCAATTGTTGTTTACATCTTTTCATTTCATTTTCGTTTGTTTTTGTATAAATAGCACTGCTAAATTGTATTTCTTATCATTTGACAATGCTCGCATGAGCGAAACCGTTCCTGACCTTTTAAAATAAAGTACAAAGAAATATTGTGTTATTATTAATCATAATTATTGAATGAAGTAGTAAATGCATATATTAAGTTTGAGTAATAAATTTAACAACTGGGCAGCTGTTGGAATAGGCGGCCAGCGCTGTAAAAGTCAGTGATACGTTCATTATAGGACTATGACTTAAATTATATTTGAAGTAGTATGATGTGATAATCACGCGCAGGCAAGTGGGTACACTTAAATGTAATCATTAATATGACGTTTTTCACATTTGACCAGATAGTTTGCCCGTTATCAAAGAAGTCCGTCATAAAATAGTACAACTTTTCCTTGCATTAATATTCATAATTTCTCTTAAGTCACCCACAAAACGAAATGAATTTTCTCTTACAGGAATTGGTGAAATATATACACTACAGAAGGCACAAAAGAGAAACTGAATCAGTAATTCAATGAACAATTTACAACTTATGATTCTCTCTCTGTGGGGATCAAACTTTCTTATCTCACAGTTAGATTTGCGCTAAGCTTTAATCTCGGTTTTATCTTTGACCTTTCCTCTGGCGAGCGTTCGACCTGTTCCGTTCGCAGGTCGAAACGAAACTTTGAAAGCTTTCATAAAAGCTCTTCAAGTAAAATAAGCAGTCACGTGTTAAGTAAAGAAAGAGATTATTCTTGAGTGTCTTAACTCGTCCTAGCGTTGTCATAATACTTCCGCGCTACCAACATTTACTGCCTACGTTGCTGACAGCTTTCTACATCTTTCGATTGATGAAATGGCAATACAGCCTGTAACCACGCATTCGTTTAACCCAGTGGTCGACAAACTCATTAGTCAACTGAGCCAAATAGTAACTATACGCCGATTGAAATTTCTTTCGAGAGCCATTTTTTTAAACTTAAATTATATAGGTAGGTACATAGTTATCTTGATGAGGGTAAATCCTAAGCTGGCTTTTGTTTAAAAGGTCTTCAATCTGATTGAGGTACGTTCGCTGATATTGCTCTTTCCATCTCTAAATTTTAATACCAAAAACCGATTTCTGCGCGTGGGACATGAAGTTTCAATCGCACTGTATGTAGTATTTTATGGAAGAATCACACTCAAGGGGGCAAAGAACCGCAGTTTGCCACTACTGGCTTAACCGATTTAAAGTGTCACGTGTTTTTGTGACACTAAGTTCAAAATCAACTTGAAAATTTAATCGTCCTTTTGCAACTAATATTAAGTTGCAAACCATTCGGAAAATGTGTTTAAGTCATTAATATTTAAAATACGTTTGTAAAGTAAAAACGATTGTTGTTGTTTTTCGTTGTTTATTCTCAAAGTATTTTAGCTTGAGGGATTTTTTTTTAAATTCTTTGTTTATGTTTCTATGCGTATCGTTAAATTGATTCTTTATTTGTACGAACTTTCGTTATGGCTAAATAATTTACTATGAATTATCATAAATGAATATTTTTATTATAATCAAGCATTCAACCAACTCAAAATAAATTGTGACTGCGCAATATATAAATCAGTCAAAAAACAAATAAACAATAATGTAACAAAGACACAGCTAGTATTTTCGTGTTTTTTTTTACTAATACGACCTTTCATGTTTTTATGTTCAACGTTTTTCAATTGATTTATTTAATTTTTACAAACTACAAATTATTACAAATATAATATATGTTCACATCAAACCACTATATGATGTTACAATAGAAAAAAGTAAATTAAATTTAAAAGAAAACAGTATAAATACGGAATACAAAAAACTGTCCAGGATTTTATCTTCAAAGTTAACTAAGTTTAAAAAATAATACAAAGATTTTTCTTTTATAATACAGAATCGCAAAAAGAATAAGATATAAAAAAGGTTTCTCGTGAGAATACTTCTGCGAGTTTCTTTAAAGACTATGAAAAGCACGACAATTTAATTTAAATTCAAGATCAAGGCCCTTTTGCTTGGCATATAATACAACAAAGCACATTTAAGAGACAACCAGGACAGGGGCCCAGACAGTTAAACTTATATTAAAATTCTACAAGTCTACAACGTTTTATAAAAAAATAAAGAAAGTAATAAGAACATTTTATGTTTCACAGAGATATTATTTTTATACGTTTATGCATAATAAACTGGCGAAAAACTTAAGGAAATAGTTTATGAAATCAAATGCGGGTGCTCAATAACAAGTCATTTGAATCGTCCGAATTGTGTTCACTTTCACAAGTGCTATCTATTTCATTTGAAAATGAAGATATTTAAACAGCTGAATGCAAAAATTAAATAAAAATGTTTGGTTTTAAGAACATGATAATATATATATTTTATGTATTTTTCCTTTCGCTAATTTTCAATACAGAAATGTTCACTTAGTTGTTAATGGCGGTGGGACGGTATGGACTCGCTAATTTGTTAAGCTTATAAGCTTATTACGATACCTTAATTCAATAACTATAACCTTGAATAACTAATTTATATAATATTCCGCAAGCGCGAAACATCTGAAAGAAATGGCCTCTGCGACAAAATATAATACATTCAAGTATGGATATATATATACATAGATACATACGTGCATTCTATAGATGGCTAAGTCTGACGTCAAGCACTTAGAAAGGTCGTTTCGAACAGGCTCACCGCATAATGCGTTTTTCTTGCCTGAGGTTTTTACTCAACCACGATTCCTACCCCCTTCTAAACGTAGAGCTTTGCCAAGATTCCGTGCTTTGAGCTTGAGACAGCTAGGGATGTTAATTGATGTGAACTTTTGAAGAAAATTTCATACCTTTCAAAACCACGCAACACTGTTTTCGATGGATTAAACGGCGAAGTGCTTAATTATTCCCATTAAGGAATTAAAATTCTTGGGAGCCGGTAAATTGCTCGAATGGAAATTGCTCGAATTACAAATTATTCGAATTGCTTGGTTATTTAAACGATTTTTCACGACTTTTTTTACGAATTTCATTTTTATCTTGTGCGACACTTGTTTAGAGAGTAAAATATAAAAATAATTTTCGTAAGTTTTTATTTTAACCGTGTTCGCTCCAAATGCGGAACATATGATCTTTTAATGGAGTTTATCTAAACAGAAGTGTTTCTACGAGAACTGCTTATTAATTAGTTACTCAAACTGTTTTTATATATTTCCAGAACACATAGAAGACTAGGGCTAAGACAGAACAAACGGACAGAACAAACGGAAACAAATTGATTATCTTGTTATTCGAGCAATTTCCATTCGAGCAATTTACCGGGAACCAAAATTCTTACTGCAAGTTGTATCTGGTTTTGAGAATCGAATTAAAATCTGTATTAATTTTTAAAAGGATTAACTTCTTGATTATATAAAATAAAAGTAGAATTAGTAAAAATGAATATTTTATTTTTTGAATTCCTGTTTTTCATATTAACTGGATTTCACAAGCAGTTATTTCAAATTCAACAATTTTAAGATCTTATTAACTATTACGAATTTAATTAGTGAAACCAATCATTTGAGCTGGATATAATTATTTTTTTCAATTAGGATTAACAAATCGTTCAGTATATTTTCTTGGAATTTAATTTCTTACTGAGATTCTAAAGATAAAGATAATTTTGTTTACACTAACGATTTGAAAACTGATTGAATACAAATTAACCCATGCTTAACAGGTATGCCAGTGAAATATTTTAAATTAATAAGTAAATATTTTACGATTGCTAGAGATAAATAATTAATTTGAATAAATTGATTTTAACTATGTCATTTTAAGACGAACTAATTTACGAGATCACCAAAATCA
Organism: Himalopsyche anomala; assembly: GCA_031772345.1. NCBI lineage: Eukaryota > Metazoa > Arthropoda > Insecta > Trichoptera > Rhyacophilidae > Himalopsyche > Himalopsyche anomala. The sequence continues at coordinate 10,374,251 of CM062825.1, read as the reverse complement.
TTTTTTTACAACAAGAAAAAAAAAGCCTTTATAATATACCTCAACATTGTATTTGTAAAATGCATGGCACATGACGTCATCTGACATGCCAAGTGGTGTATTTTTAAAATATATTAATTAATTAACCAATATTAAAAAATATATATCATAAATGAAAATAATCGCAATGTGGTATAAAGGATCTAAAATTGAATAATTTTCTTGTATACAGTTTTAAGATTAAAAAATGACTGAATTTGATGACAATTTGAAACTATGCACTCGTCTACGTCTGCTGGGAAATTATGTGTTAAGTGAAATCCCCGGGATGTTTAGCAACCTTTTAGCGATGCTTTGATCATAGCATCCGAGTGAAGGGGGTCGAGAAGGTGGCGACTTGCGACTGTTTGCCGATGTCGCCCTTCGTTATCTAAGGGAGAAGATTATATTTCTGTATCGTTCGAATATCCACCATCTCAATCTCTTAGTAACCGTTTTGTTAATAAGATGATTCGATGGGATTTACAGGGGTGAGTGTGTTTACAAAGTAACAAGTTTGTTTTTGACAGACCTTCAAAAACAATAAAAATAAAAAAAGACTGAGACGAGACTGAAAGAAAAGACGGTTTCAAACGGATATAATGCACTTTTATTGCAAGTAGACAATATTGAGTATACTTTTACTTTACACCTTCTTTTCCAATTTTGTACATTTCCATGCGTTTTGTTACTAACGATTCGGGTTTCATTTTTCACGGATAAACTTAGACTGACGCTCAATACATTATATAGTTATTATAGTGTATACATTATATAAGAATAAAAATATTATCTCTTATTCAAAAAGTTATTGATAACGATCTGAATGAATTTTACTAATAGTTTGATTTTAAGGACTTTCAATAGATTGGAAAAGTAATAACATCAACAATTACATAATTTAGAGTTTCGACTGAAGGTGCTTGATTGAAATTTAATTTCTCGCAGTCATTCAATTAGGTTAACAATAATTATACTGTGCGAATTCATTGTTATGTTTGTATATAGACAATGCAAACCGTTTGCTGCCCGTCAGTTCAAGTGCATTCGTGCACTAGATAAAACCAGAAGATGCCGAAAGGCGAAACCCGGGTCGTTATCGACAAAAGTGTTCAGAATAAAATTAATTCAATTTCAACAATTACAATTCTTGTTTTTCGAAATAACATGTGATTTTAGTTTGAATCGTTAGTGAAATTGCATAGAAATGTACGAATTAAATTTTCAAACGTTTATGAAAATGTGCTGGGGTAAAATTGTAATAGGTATACACAGACGAAATCATTCAATTATATTGTTTCCTATAGCAATGCATGCATGCAGGTAGTAATCAGAAATTGCAATATCATTGTTTTCTACTAAACACGAAGTGTATTGATTTTTATCCATTAGAGAACGTAGGAAAACACAGTGGTTTCCGTTGGAATAGATTTTGATGGACGAACTACCAGATATTTCAGCCTTTGTATTCTAGCAGCTAGCTGGAGATTCAAATCAGAATTCATGGCGATTTTCAATTATATTATATTTTGCTTCTAGCCAATATGTAAGATCTTAAGCTTGGATGTTTGTGATGTCTTTTAGTCTATAGTTTATCTCAAGTAATTTTGGACTACGTAAGCTACATTAACAAATTTTATTTTATATACACAATTGTTTAAAAAATGAAGCTAAAATTTTAGAAATGTCTTCAGGAAACGGTGAAACGATATTTTTCCTGTCACAAGAGATCCCAGATAAATTTCATTAATATTTAGAAATACATCTTTCTTTAAAACCATGTCCGCTTCTGATAGATGATTTTCTACAAGAACTGCTTGTAAAAATCAGTTGTCCACTCGCTCTTTTTCGAAGAGAGTGAAGAGAGAAGGAAAGAGACTAGGACAGGATTAGACTAGGATCGGATAGGTATTGGAACGAGTTTAAGACACCGTGCCTACATTATTACGAATATAAATTAAATAAATTGTTAATACTAAGTTTATGATCTCCACAACTGAAGCCAAGAATGTTGAGCACTTGGTAACGGACCCGGATCATTAAGAAAAACTTAAATTCTTTTTAAATTTTACGTTCTAATATTTCTTTTTGTCAAAAAAAGATTACGTCAGGATATATTTATCGTGTCGAAAGTCTTTACAAATATATACGCATAAATTAATTAGAAAAAAAAACAATTTATTCGTATTTCATTTTGTATTGCACCTGATATGGAGCATAATATATACTTCTAATTTATCATATTATCAAAAGATGTATTTATGAGTACTAGTTTGATTTAGTCGACTTAGAAGTGATTAAGGATAGAAGAATAGGGCGAGAAAAGGATTAGTAGTAATACTGGAAAACATATCGCTCTTTCGCTACGTCCACTTTAAAAATAAATAAAATTATTGTTAAGTGAACTTTCTTTGATTGTAATCACCCTATTTGAGTAGATGTTGTGAGTACACGAAAATTTCATTATGGCATCTTCCAAACGTAAAAAGACAAATACGATATCTCAAAGCAAACGAGACAAACCCTATATTTTGAAAATCCCCCGATGAGGTGGAAACATCGAGCTATCCTTGCCTTCTAAATCAATGAGGAGGATTTGGGAGAAGGCAGTGTGAAACGGCAAACTTATCTTTTGATTTTCTTTCAAGTATCAAAGGAAATATAAAGGCCGGATTACTCAATAAAATATATGCAATTTTTCGAGAACTTTGGCTCGTACACGTCCGTGCTATTTTTGTACGGATAAATGAAATATCTAACTCTATAAAGAAATCGAAAATGATGGAGAAAAAGGATTTAGTTGTGTCTGAAAAAAAAACTTAAGCCCCGATACAAGACTATGTCTTAGTATCGCGATACCGTAAATGAATAACAATTAACAACCATAATATTGAATAAAAATGTAAAAAACATGCATTAATCGGCTCACACATTTCGATAAAAAAACACTGTTTAATTGAACCAATTTTAATTTGAATTGATCTTGTTAATCAAACTATATTCATAACGACAATAGATTGATATAAAATAAAATATCTTAGATTATTCCACGTATTGTGCTACAAACTGTGACACGTGTTTCGCCTCTTTCAGAGGCATCTTCGGACAGACTACTTTTGCAAATGCTTACTTATGTACGAATGATTTTAATTTTACTATTCCGATATATTATAATAAAAATCAAATAAAAATGGGAGGCAAGGAGGGGATGATATAAAAACAAACAAACGATAATGGTTATACAAATGACATTTACATTAAGAAATGATTAACTAATGAGTTGCATCAATTAGGACAGGTTAAACCGTTATAAAATATATTTAACACTGGCGAACCACCTGTTTTATTCAAGATATTACTTAATAATATTTCTTTATTGTTATAGATTGACAATAGATTGATGCATTACAAAGTTCAACAATGAAAACATTTAAACTAAAATTCAAGTGATTTTATTTTTGTAGTTATTTTTACACAGCAGCAAGTAGGATTTTTTCTTAAGCTAAACGTTTTAAACTGTCATTGTCGTATTTATAATAGGGACATATTTTGAAGGATATTTTCCATTTAAAATAAAAATCTTACTTTCACAATTATTGATATTGCCCTATAACTAAAAAGTATTAGTAGAATAACTAGATGCAAATAAAAGTATACGAAAAACGTGCCATTATCTTTTACTATAAACCGTAAAATAAACCATAAATAACTATTTAAAAATTGCAGCACAAACCTTTACATTTAATTATATCGAAAATAGTATTTTCGATTTATCCCACTGTTGTTTTAAGGTAGCCATATGGGACTTATAATTAAACCTAAGGCTACACTTATGTTAAGTAAAACTCATTTAACAAAACTCATTTATGACCAAAATTTTGTTCGTGTTATTGACATTTTGTTATAGAACTACTTAGTACAACTTAACTTTGCTCATAAACCTATAATATTTTTTTAAGTTATGATTTAGTTCAGAAATAATGTAACTACTTGAAAATTCAGTAGCCTGTTCACAGTTACATTGTCAACTCTAAATAATTCTATATTATATTAAGAACAAGTAAAATGGTTGAAAACAAACTCATGAAACATGAACAATAAAATATTACATGAGATAAATTTCCACGAGCATTTTTCAACCGCTCAACAAAAGGTAGGTGAACATACAATCTTGAACCGAATTAAAATGACAACGATCTTCTTGTCTACTTTTTGTACAGAAGATTTATTCACTAGTACCGCGTCCTTTTTTTCTTTTGATTTCCAACCCCATGCATCTTATGGGTCCGCTCCTTTTATCAACAGAAGCCCCCGATATTTCTACGGAACCTTTCTTTGAAGGCTTTACGGCCCGGAGGTTTAAGCTTAGCGCACGCACGCGAAAGATTGTCCGAATTCCTCTCGGCAAAAACACTCAAGATAACGTTGGGATGTGGTTAACAATATGCCTCATCGCATAGTTGAGCAACTCTCGTCGCAGCAGAGCTTTCTGTTACTTGTTTGGAATTCTAAACTGTGAAACTAGCTAAAGGTAGTTGCAAAAGGTTTAGTGTTTGAAGCTTCTAGCATTTAAACAGGTAGATACAATCAAATCAGTTTTCAAGAACTATGCTGACTTACTGATAGCAAGGGAGACTCATTATTATCCTTCAAATATGATATTTAACATACACTATTTACGAATACCCACAGTCGAGTTCGTGGTCAAGTGATCAACGGCGTTGACGTTGGTTCCGGAGCTGACGGCTTAAAATCTTAGTATTGATAGATTATTCAATTGATTCATGAAAGTCTGTGACATCTAAAAATTTGTTCCTACCACCAATCCGATCATAAAAATATGGGGCGTAACGAGAGCGATTAGTTGAACACTTGCCCAGATTTAGGCATATCCTTCTATCCCTACAATATTTTAAAAAAATAGAGCTTAAGCAACTGAGTTATAAGCAGTTCTTGTTAAAAAAAAATATCTACTGTTATAAGTTGCATTAGAAGTATATTTGCACCAAATTAGGAGTGAACGTGGTTTAAATAAATGCTAAACAAGACACATAAACAAGCTAAACATTTAATGTGAAAAAAAATCATTATCCCTACTTTACCTGAGAGCTTTATAGAAACATTAATTTTGCTAGTACACTAATTATTTTAGGTATATTAAAAAAAACAATTTTGTAATTTGTTGCGGTAATTTAAATACAGCGTATATTCCGGATTGGGTGTATTTTAGATGTCTGTGAAGTTTCCATTCACTTCCACTGCCCAATCACAATTAAAACAGGATATAGAGATGAATTGGCAAAAAGTCATTATTATATTCTTTAACTTCTCTGAAAAGAAGATGAACTACTGATTAACTACCACTTTAACAAAATCTTTTGTTTAAATGCTCCGTTAGAAACCCATATGCTGCACACTCAGAGCAGACATTATCATCAGTAATTTTGAGTGCGTGTAGTTATAATAAAATAAATAAAGAATGTGTCGATATGTATTCACCTAGAAAAAATAGCTAAAGTACACTTCATATCATATCAGAATAGCACTGGTTAGGTGCTTAAATTAGTATTAATTGGTTTGTAATGTAAAGACTACGAACTATTCGTTGTATTGTCAAATAAAAAAAAACGTTTTTCTCGTGGTCCCATATTTATGTGTGTATCTTCAACACCCCAAAAATTGTAACACTCAATTATGCTTCGCAGATGAGAGAATCTCTTTTTCGTTACTTTTTTTCTTCCCTGTGCTTTTAAAGATCATTACAATATCGATAGTATATTGAATTTAAAACAAAACTTGATGCTTATTGTGGAGTTATAATGCAAAACGAACTGTTTCCAAAATTAGCTATATTGAGTTAGTATTAGAAGATTATTAAAAGTAAAAACAAACGTACCTGTGTAACAAAACAAAATTTAGGATGCCGAAGGATCATTCAGAGACCAAGAAGCTCGGGTCAGCGGGGTAGTTAATAGCATTACATCATTCTCCACACGGTAGGGTAGGTAATAACACTCATTTGTTGAATTCACTTTGCGAAATGGCATTGCGTGGTTTAAAAGCCTGACATATGGAGCGCGTATTACTTTGTGATGGCAGAAACATCAAAAGCGGCACTGAGCAGTGAGCTTCATAGTAAAACAATATTTACTCGTGTTTATATTCTACAAATACGTTTGTTTACGAGTGAATAATTTTTAAAGCTTATATACATGGTGTGTTAATTGATTCGTTTTGGTCAATTAACAAACTAACCCAACCAACTACTATGCTTCTCTAATTATTATAACTGTCAAGCGGACTGAATTTATCAAGGAAGTTATTTAGTATATTTTATATGAAATAAATAAGAAACATTTGAAAATAATACCTTGACTATGCTCCCAATAAGGATCAAGCCGTCTTGTCGTATTATTTATACAATACACCATCCCTCGCTTAACACGGTTTCGCTTTAACACGGTTTCGCTTTAACACGGATTCGGTTTTAGTGGAAAAAAAATGTTTTTCGACGAAATATTCGAGTTGAATTTTTACCACCAAATACGACACTCTGATTCAATCAGGGGATCATTTATACATTTAAGGCAAATTATATTAAACGTGCGTTTAAAAAAATATTTGACGATATGGAGGAAGATAATTCTCTTACAATTAGCCAGGTTTGGAAAAAAAATAATATCCGAGATTGTTTGAATATAGTCGCATCGACAATAACCGACATTTAAAAATCTACATTGAATGCATGTTGGAAAGCAATCTGCCCTAGCATAGTTTCGAGTAATAATGATATTGAATCAAGAGAATCTATAAACATGGAAATTATTAATACCGCACGTTCAATAGGAGGTGAGGGATTGGAGGATTTAGTGATCAACGAAATCAATGAATTGTTTGAAAAACAAGAGTTAAATGAAGAAGAATTAATTGATATGACTACAAGTTCTACAATCACGAATTACCGATTTTTTTAAACGATGACACGGAACTGACGGAACATAACAAAAAATGTAATTGAAAGTAGTAGTGATGATGACATTCAGCCAATAAAAAGAAAGAAAATTCTTATATTTATATCTTCTAGTGATAGTGACATTGGATAATATATTTAATCCGTGTTCATATTATTTCAATAAATTTCAATAAGTTCTATATTTTAACCTATGTTTTTCTTAATATTTCTAAACAAAGAACCTATCCTCTCTTTTTCATACATTTGTTAGTCTCGCTTAACACGGTTTCGCTTAACACGGTGGTCTAGCAGAACCTATCTTCCGTGTTAAGCGAGGGATGGGTGTATATTGTTATAAGTAAATCGATTACTTAACATCTCTTTTCATTGTGTGCATAAAAAAAACATTTGTTAGAAAAGGAAAAGTCGTTAATAATAGGGTAAAAATAACAACGTATTTAGTTCTACAGGTTTTTATATTTATGAGTTGATAGCTATTTCGGCTTTCACCATCGTCAGAACTAGTTTAAAAACTGGATATAAAAACCTGTAGAACTAAATACGTTGTTATGTTTACCCTATTATAATTGAGTTCTACCAATTAAATGCCAAATAAAGAAATGAAAAGTAGTTAACTAGTCGCCTTCTTAACTTTTGGTTATGAATACATTTAAATAAAATTGTCGTTTTGGGATTCCTCGGAAAAGTCTTCTTTTTTGTTTCGTGAAAACGCAAAATAAATGATGATACGCTTTTATGTGCATGAAAGTTGCGGACATCTCAAGTGTTATACCAAGATTTGATTAATCAAAAAGATTCACTTGATCAAACTGATCAAAACTAGCATCTCAAGTTAATAGCGTTACATCAAACCCAGCAAGTCAAATCCGTTAGCTTCTCTGCATCGGCCACCAGACTTTGCATCTTTAGCTTTCAGCAGGTGCCCATTGGCAAGTTTACCGGTGTGATAAACGGATTTTATAGGCCAAGATAAATCACTCAGGTACAAATAACTTCTCCAAAAGCGCTGATAGTTTCAAAGAACACAAGTACTCTTTCGGCAGCAGCTTAAACAACTAATGATGCACTATCTTGGATTGAGGGATCGTCGGTGAAAAACATTCACTTACCTATTTCGGTTGAATTTTGACATTGCTGTGAGAATTAATGTATACTGTGTCGATGACCGGTGAACTATATTGCTGATTGTTCATAATTTATATACGTACTATTATCTCGGTTATAATAATTGTTTATGGTTAACCTACGAAAATAAGACTTAAATTGTAAAATTTAATGTGTGAAAATCTTCACATAACACATGCTGCGAATTAAAAAAAAACGTTATCCAAAAAGGGTAAAATCAAATTGTAACCACCAGTTTCACAGTAGATTATTATCGTCCGACACCAAAAAAATATGTAACTGTTTCATATAATCCTACAATCGAAATCAGAACAGCGCAAAAAATGGGGTTACGACAATTCGCATGGAGGGAGGAAATATTCAAACAGACCCAACCAGAGCATGAAAACCGTTTTGGTGACAAGACAACGAGCAGAGAGTGTGGGAAGGTCGCGGGGTGAAGGGAAATGAAAGAAGGCTCGTGCCTTTTGAGAGGGTAATAGGGCTGCCAAAAACGAATGGTATTAATAAAGAAGGCAAACTTACGAGAATTCCTCGAATAATAATACATAAAAATTATTATTTATTGGATATCGAAAAGGTTTGATATGTGACACATGAACCTATAAATTATTTTAAGGTAGGGTTCCTAATAATCCCATTAAAAACTACTAGATTTTTTACTCGTATACAATAAAATCAGATCAGTTTGATAGTACCATATGGGCCCATTAGAGATGAAATGAACCAAGTGGTATTTTAGAAAGAAAAAAAAATATTAAAGGTAATACACATTTCAATATATCTGTAAAATAAAAGTATGCAATCCACCAAAGCACCAAGTAAAGACGTGGTAGTACTTAAAAGTCAAAGAAAAAAGTTTTACCATTTTACTAGTTGGCTCACTTTATCTCTAATGGGCCCATATAACACATGTTATTTATAAAATTGTTTTATATACCTTGTTATTCATCTTACTTAATTCAGTGGAAATACACGTGATTGAATTTATGTTTTATAAATTGGTAATTTTCGCGACAAGCAATACTTGTCCAAATCTTTATTAAGCAATAATTTTTAGTTGTACATTAATAAAGTGCGCATCGCAGAGTGTGATACAAATTCCATAAGCTTTTGTTCAATCAATATTTAAAAATACCATATTCATTGGGTGAGAAACGTTTGGTCAATAAGTCAAAAAGGTGTTATCAGTGTTATAAAACGTACAAAGGTAATATTATGTATACATAGGCATTATAAGGTGTCAGAAGTCAGAACCATGGTGAAACAAATTTATGACTTCAACATACATAACTTTAGTTGAATTTGAACTTCATTTATCGATAAAATTAAATATTATAATTTTAATTTATTGAGAAACAAAAATGTAAATTTTCAAATGTGCAATAAATAATACGGTATTTCCCGGCACAATATGACTATAATAAAATTGTTTGTCACACCCAATAAATTTAATTTTGTTTTTTATAAATAATACTGTAATATTGTATTATCTCTTCACTTGATAATGCTCTTCATGAGCGAAACGGGAATAAATAATATTTAATAAAAGCGGAGTCAATACAATTGAGTATTTTATTTTTTTAATATAATGGACTTTCCATCAGTTATTGACAATTGTTACTCTAAAAGTAATAGTATGGCGAAATGATTTTTATCTGTGAAATAGGTTGCTCACGGATATGGATAAATCTAATAGTTTCTTAAACGCGAAAAATGTTTTTTTAATATTTTTAATTTTATTACCAAATAAGTATTCTTTCAAATGAGTATCGTTCTGTTATGCACAGCACAACAAAGCAGACAGTAGCGCACACACCGCAGTGCATATTACGCATCAAAACAATTGTGGCCAAGTTTAAAGGCTGTCTTTTTTATGGCCGGAAGCTATTACCAGCCCTGTGGCCGTGGATGAAGTAAGGGTACGAAAGAGGAGCCTTTGTGTCCGAAATTGATTAAATTCTGTCCGCAGCTTGTCCTCCTTCGCCGGGGGACACTAGGGTGACTTAGTAGAAATTAAACGCGAGTTTTTTTTTCACATTTTTCGCCGACGCTATAATCCCAAGGGATAGTTTTCTCAAAGGGCAAAAATTTATTGGAATAACGTTATGACGAGTGTTACGAGGTTAATTGTAAACGATTTTGCTTAGGTAAAAAAAAATATTATCATTATACAGGTGAATTAAAATTTACTAGAGTATTTATAGTTTTATATTATTAAACATATGATTAAACATAACAATGTTTTCTTAAGTTTGGTAAGTTTGAGTGATATATTTATTATACAGCCAAAATACAGAGTGTGGAAGGAAAAAAAGTTTCATATAACGAGTTGTTAATGCTTTGTTTTTTAGTCATTATTGATAATAAAATACATATCGTATTATTTAAAATAGTCTTAACAATATGACATATAATTTTAAACATTATGTAACAAGCACCAATTACACTGAATGAAAGACAAGATAATTAAACAATTAAAATTACAGAATAAACAAAATTTATTGTTTTATAAAAAAATCAAATAATTAATTATGAATAGTTAGTTGGTGAAAAGCTATTATAGCTACAAAAATAAAGCACTGTAGGGTTGAAGTTTTCATTCTACAACCTTATATTATCCAGATGATTGAATACTTTTAATTTATAACAAAAAGTTAACCGTCAGAAACAAAAAATGTTGGACGAATAGTTAATAATACTAATAATACTTTGGTCTATATTTTATATTGTTATGCTGCTAAATACAACATGACATCCACAGATCACCACAGAATTACGTGGCAAACCTTGCCCCTGTATTCGATAAAAAAAACTACTTTTATTATTATCATAAATATTCTGTAAAGATTAAGTTACATGTATGCTTATTTTCAAATTTACTGGGAAACTGACAGTCAATCATCTTCACCATAAACAATATTGTAGTTTTTATCTTACAAGACACAATATAGTAGATATACCAAATATAAAATAAGCATTTTAAAATTGATGTTGAAGTTGGCAGCACTTTTTTATTGGTTATTGTTTTGAGGCGACAGCCCGTTGTTTTTTTTCCAATATGAAAGTTTAGATTTGGTTTTGATTCGATATATGTTTTTGGCTGAGTGCTTTGTTTTGTCACTGCTTTCAATTGCTTTAAATGTGCGGTAGATTTTTTAGACACATCTGGAAAAGAAATGTATGTTATATTTTTCTGTGCTTGCTTTTATTTAAACCTTCCCAACACGTGTTGGTTGTTTGCAACTTACTATTACAGTATTCCAATAATACGAAACGAGAATATAATGTTATATCTCGTATGTTTCCAAATACTTTTAACGTATCGTAATTAAATAACCATTTGAGCTCAATATGAATTAGTACATAACGATTCTTTCCTAGTATGAGCCTAGGGGAATTTGAAATTAAATTTAATAAATATATTTCGTATAACTGTTTCCAGAAATAAAAAATTCAACATATGAAAGATACAATAACAGATACTTGGAAAAGTTAATCACAAAGATAGGTATTCGTAGGATTCTTCATCATCCCTTTACCTGCTAGCTGTATAGAAACAGTGATTTCAGCGTAATTCAACTTAAGCCAAACCACAAGCGTGATAATTAAACTAAATTATTAATGTAAGCATTTGGTAAAGGTCTACTTTGATCATTATGTGATCTTTTAGTATGGCTGTTAATGGAATAAAAAATTCCAAAAAACAATGTTGCTTTAAAACCAAACAATTTATTACATTTGAGTTAATTAATTTAACTTTTGTAGTTATAACGCTTTAGTAATTATATATTTTGATTTGTGTACTTTTGCTTTCAGAGATAATAAATAATACAAAGAAATATAAAGACGATCGACGCGTACAAAAAGGTGAAAGGAGATCGAACCAAAACAGCATTAAGATGAAAATTAGTCTAATAAAAGTATGATAGAAATTTTTCACGTTTATTATATTACCGCCTGCGTGGTCGAGTGGTTAACGCCGTTCAGCACGGGTTCAAGTCCCCGTAAGTTTTACAGTTTTATAAATCTATTTTTTAATCGTTTTATGAATTTTTGTTCGAAGGCATGTATGTATATGTCATAAAACGAGGCGTAGCAAGAGCGATTAGCCAACCACTAGCCTTGTTAACCTTATTCTTAAATTTAAATTTTCTTTGGAAAAAGAAGAGAGATTTCTCAACTGAGAACAAGCACTTCCGGTAGAAACACTTATGTAGAGATAAACTCCATTAGGAGTACATATGCTCCGCATTGAGAGCGGACATGGTATATAATAAATATATATATATATTTATTATTTATACCAGGACTGTAAAGTCGGAGCCGTAAAAAATGAGCGACTCGAAACATTTACAAAAAATATATTTATTGATGTGTATTCAAACCACAATAGTCCATAATGTTGACATTGTATGCTTGGCTGACTAAAGATGATATTATATATAAGTTAAAATGAAATTATTGAAAGGTTCTTCGTAGCCGGAGTCGTCTTTTTTCTGCACGACTCTCCAAAGCCTTAATTTATACGTTATAACAACTGAGTAAAAGTTAAACAAATATACTTAACACGATATTCCCTCGGAAACAATTGACGATATAATAAAAATAATAAAAGATTTTTAGTACTTTTTCCATTTAAAATTTATTTGATCAGGACCGGTTTCACTCCTCACGAGCATTATCAACTGGTAAGAAAAATGTTTATAATTTACATCATTTCCCACTTATATTGATGATTTTTTAATTGTATGTTATATGTGTTAAGCATTTTAATTTTGTGTAATTATAATGTAATTTGTAAATCCTTTTCATTGCTAGTAGTTGCCTACACCTTTTTATTTCAATTTAAATTGTATAAATAGCACTGTTTAATTTATTCATCTTATCAGTTGATAATGCTCGTGAGGAGCAAAACCGGTCCTGATCAAATAAATTTTAAGAGGAAAAAGTACTAAAAATGTTTTATTATTTTTATTATAATGCCATTCCGCCATGTATTGACAGTGAACACCTTAAAATTGACGATATCGTTAGTTATAAAATATAATAGCTACCCACGATGCTAATTCAAGTAACTTTTTAAAACTAAAGTAATCATGTGAAAACTAGTTTCCCTCGTGATTTTACGGTGTATAGAACGTTTAAACTTATTGAGGCAGCGGGCGGATGCGTCAACCGGTGATAATCGACAAATCTTTTCGCGGCCCCCGGAAAATGTTCCCGGCGTGATCACATCACACACGCCGCGGCAAAAGGAGACCGGAAAGGGAGCTCTGGGGCCGTTTCCAGGCTGCGTTGCCATGACATGACAGGGGGAGCTTATTTATAAAATTCCCCGCGGTAAGGCGGGCATGGGTTCCCCCAAAAGCGAAGACCCGAGCTTTGAAAATACACGGGTGGCTAATCAGATATTTATCTCGATTAATGAGAACATAAACGTAGCACATTTTGACTTATGTAGGATTTTTAGCTTATTCCGTACAAAGCAATGCATCAAACATTTAATTTAATTTGACCATGCGAATGTACAATAAAATGGTATTTTGCATGAGAGGGAAGAGTCCGTCTTTTCAAATTTAAGAAAAATACGGCGCCTCCATTATTACTGCCAGGTATATGGAAGTGAAAAGTAATTTACGTGCCAACCTCTGTTAAATAGCGGTTATAAAATTTCTTAGTATTTTCATTTAATCCATGTCCGCTCCTAAGGTTGTTTATATGGCCTCCTAATGGAGGCATCTCAACAGAAGATTTTCTACGATAATTGTTTGTTACTCAGTCACTTAACCTCTCTTGTTCAAAGAGAGTAGTAGGGATAGAAGAATAAGGCTAAAACAGAACTAGTGATTAACTAATCGCTCTAGCTACGCCGGATTATTAAAGGATCGGAAGGGTAGGAGGAAATTTTTAGACCTTCGCTAACACCCATGCTTTCGAATAGAAGTCGGTCAATCGATTGGAAAAATGCTGTTCATACTAGGACACTAACCCGTAAGATCCAGCACGGAAGCCAATAACGATAACCGCTGCATCATTGATTCAAATTCGAGTACGCTGTTAAATGTAAAATGTGTGACATATTTATACAATTGATAAGAATATGTAACACATTTTATCATTGTTGTATTTGATACAGAAGAATTCGAATAAACAGGTGCAAAAAATGAGTATATAAATTTTGAAGGATTTACAAATATGACTAATTTCATCGCAATATGCAATCTCCGACTCGGTTTTAGCAGCGCCCCTATAATTTAAAAAATATAAAAAATAGCATCCACAGAAGAGCGTCTTGTCCTCACTGGTTCAACTTAAGCACAAAAAGAAATTACTGAATATACTTAAATTGAACAGGTGTATCGTTTTAAAAAGCAGTCAGATCGTTAGCGCCGTATTAGGAAATCACCCCCACTAAGAAATAGGTTCCCGCTCTTTGCTAAGGAAGTGTGTTGCCACCCCTTCAATGAGTTTCCTGTGTCAAGGAGATAATAATTGATTCACCTCCCCTTGTATCGAATACAACGAGAAACACATCATAAATTTGGGCATTTTGTATTTAAAACAGCATATAATAGGACATGAAATTATTTTAAAGAATATGAGGGAAAGCAAGTATGTATTTAGAGTTTTAAAAATACAAATTTTGTTGTAAAATTAATTCGTTTTAAAAAAAATCATTAACTAAAAAAAATCTTTCTTTTCTTCTTTCTTTACATGCGAAAATTACTACATTATCACATGTTGCGCGCATGTAAAGAATCTGCATATAAAGTATTTATAACCATACGTCATAACTTATAAGCATCTTGAATGAATTATTCCTTATTAAAAAATTAAATACTCTTTGGTACTCATTCCACGTTTATTTTCAAAAAATACCGAGCATTTTCAATTAATCAACTGATGCTGCTTTTAATAATAAATAAATGTATAGAAATAAACAAAAGAGTGTTATATTTTTTTAGTATAATATCTTTCCACCAAGTATTGACAGTGAACAACTTAAAAGGAATGGTTACTTACCATACTGCACATTGATAGATTAAACTTGCAAGCAGTAAAAGAATGACGATACTAATGAGTTTCAAAAAAAAATGCTTTTCCAAGATTGAAATAAAAAGCGAAAATACTATACAGATATAATATAAAATTGAACTAAATATCGATTAAGCTATATTAGTAAATAAAATTGCCAGGTTCGTGGTTTAGTGGTCAACATCGACGTTTTCCGTGACAGATCTTACGGGTTCAAGTCTCAGAAGAAGCAACATCTCTTCATTTATCGATTTCTGTTCGAAGAAATTTTAAATCCTTCCAATCCTAACCTAATGGGTTGTAGCGAGAGTGATTAGCTAACCATTGGCCCTGGTACTAACTTCTTACCCTATATTTTCCATCCTTACTCTATTCGTAAAAAAGACAGGTTGAAAAAATGAGTAATGCACAGTTGTCGTAGAAACAAATATGTTGCAATAACTCAACCGGGAGGCAGTGTACTACACATTGAAAGCTGACATGGATTTCTTTAATTGGCTAGTTACAGTAGTAAAATAAGTAGAATCTAATATTCGCGACATCCCAAAAACAAGTTATTTTAAAAACTACTTACATATTATTCAGTTTTATGATAGATGCAACTTTATTCTTCAGAACTCGAAAATATAATTATTTTTTGATCTTAGAATTGTATAGATATGAATGTATTTACAAACTGAAGATATTATTTGGGTTAAATTGTTTGCTTTGTGGTTTAAAAGCCTAAGAAGAATTCATTTAAATTTACGATTGGATTTATTTGAGCATCAGGATTTAGCTGTAATTTATTCTCCCTCAAAAATAATTCAAACACAGAGAGCCTCTCAAGATGAAAAGCAACATACATCTTTTGAAAGCAGTTTTACGAATAATTTATACCCCTAATTTATTTCTTACAATTTACATACATATCCGGGAGATAAAATGTACATATTTGCCGTCGAGAAACAATCCTCCTATGTATTAAATGTATCAGGCGGGCATGTCTTTGGCGCGGTGGTTGGGGGCAAACACGCGGGAACTTACTTGCGTTACATTGCCTCGGGCGAATGGCAAGTAATCGCATACCGATAGCAGGGTTATCGATCCCTCCGGATTTCTGCGTTCCTGGTATTTTGATTTGGATGCTGATATTTTGGGCTATGCACACAAGTATGCCGTTCGCATTTTTAATCTACTTAAAAAAAAGTCGAATGTTTGTTTGTTTGTATTTGTATTTTTGGAATGCAACAGAAATAATATTACGAATTTAGAATACGAACACATTTCATATAAACATTGATGGGTGTAAGTTGCAGCACGGTTTCTTTAAAGAACATTGGACGAGAATTTAATAATTTTATAAGCGTGCAAAACAGTTACTTTTTTTATTAAGATTCAAAAACCTGGTATGCAAAAATGGTAATGCATTGTAGTATTCTTCATTATGAAAGTAAATAATTACAAAAGCGAAAGGTTATTCACAAACATTATCCATTAACGTAAAAATTGTTAACACATAAATCAACAGCATGTTTTAATAAAACATACTTATCCATTAGAATAAGCTAATTTCTCTAATGCTACTCCAATGTCTAATTTCAAGAATTGGTACCTAATATGTATACACTTTAACACAGCAAATTGTAGATTTTTTAAAAAGCTGTCAATTCATAAGATATGCATTTCTTACAAAATTTCCAATACGTTCTGAATTATTTCACTGTCAGTTTAAATAATAATTATTAGATTTAATTATTAACCTGCACATATGGGCATTGCAAATTATAATTGTATTGCATTTGTAATGTAAAAACGATACAACAAAACATTTTAAGACAAATAGCAGAAATAAATCATTTGATATTTGGAAGGAATACATACTATTCGTCTGAACTCACTCACGTCCACACGGAATATGAAAGTCCAATTTAATATATGTATATAAAAAATACTATTCGTTTGAACTCACTCACGTCCACACGGAATATGTCAACAACAGAAATATTTTTAAGCAATGGCAGGCTGGTTCTACACATTGGAAGAACAAACAATTCATGTCCATCTATCTTTAAAAAAATGATCAAGAAAATTAAGTTTTACATTCTCGATAATGGTGGAATTCTCATTTTGGCCTCATATAAGCCGAAAGAAATATATTTCAAGGTAAATTTCTCTACGAACGTTCAAATTACTCAAGGTAAGCCTGCATAATAATAAATCTAGCGATATCAATCAAACGATACATGAATTGATTTGTCGATGATTTTATTTTTCATTTTTACTTTAACTTAAAATATAGGTCGATCCCAAATCGGGCTTATGTATGTATATACCAGAAAAATGATCTTCTGTAGAAGGAAAATTTTCTCAAATCACAAACTTTTTAAGTCGATCCTATGCTATCTTTGCTCTCCTGATATTGCTATTTGTGTCTGAGTACACAAAAACGGAGATACGGGAAACATATTTGCCACATAATCCCCAAAATACTGTTTGCACGGATTGCTTCTGTATACAAGGGAAGAGATGAATGAAAAAACGTTTGACTTTCATTCTTTATACCTGGGATCGACGTATAAAATTTAGGTATCGATAAATTACTTTTGGGGGTTACACTACGTTTAGAGCATATTTCGGGACTTTCGTATTTCTTTATTTCATAATAATAAAACAGATGTATTTTTTTGTTGTTGTTTTAAATAGGTAATATACTTTTTTCAAGTACAAATATTTAATTAACAAAAAAAATATCAGTTGGCCGTAATGAAGTTTACTTCTCAATAACCACTTATGAACATTAATAATGGTCACTGAAATAATTTCAATGAAAATTGCTCTATTTTTAGACAATGTTCAAACAGTTTGGCCGAAACCGGTTCTATTCTTTAATAAATAATGTGGAATGCGTAAAAAGGGTGTTTTTACACGGTTATGGTTGATGGCTACTTCTCAGGGAAACTTATGTTTACTTTCGATGTTTTTTTTCTTATAATGTACGTTATCCTCTGAAGTCTTAATCCAATTTTGATAATGATAGAATCCCACTTGAAAATTTAATTATTTATAAAGTTGTTTTTGTTTAAACATTATTAATTTTATGACGCTATAATGCACACCGTTTAACTACGGAATACCATTATCACTTAAAATATATATTTAGTGGAAAGGCATCATATTAAAATACTCTTTTGTACTAATTTTACATTTATTTATAAAAAAAACTCAGAATAGCTATGCTCGTCAAATTTTGATATATAGTGGCCTTCCTAATTTCCTTCTTTTAATTACACATTTATTTGTAAGTGGTTTTTAATATTCTGTCAGTTTAAAAGCAGTTGTTCATATTTTTTATCTATAAATCGTTAGTCTTGGTTTTTTTATAAATAGCTTTAGTCACTATATAATTAAACCGTATATGATGAGCAGAACCGTAACTGATCTTAATTAATGCATCTATAATTAGCACAAAAGAGTATTTTATTTTTTAAATTAGAATTCAACTACGTTTCTCTCGAATTAAATAAATAAAAATAACTTTGTTTGAGAGACAAAATAAGATTATTCATATTAAGATCATTACTTTTTTTAAAGATTCTTGTTTTATTCTTCAGTTACAATCACTATAGAAAAATAAGGGTGTAAGGAAAACACTTAGGGGTATAAATCGAACAGCAGGTGACGCGTGGCATCAAGGTCGTGACAATTCAAGGTTATGTTACCATAACAGGATCGTGAAACGTTTTAACGATAATAAATAATTATTTTACGCTTAAAGCATATTCACATTAAAGTGACATGATAAAGGTACCAAGTAATATGATGAAAGAAAATGTCATGTAATGTTTGAATTCTTATGAAGCTTTTCTATACATATCGACTGTGGAAAGGAAAAAGAACGTAACCCACACATATCAAATTTTACAGGAGGCGCTAAAAACGTGTTTTGATGATTTTGGGCCATATGCAAATTATGAATTATAAACAACCTTGAAGTGCACGAAGACTTCTGAAGTGGTGCTTAATTGACCTAATCCAATATTTATTAAAGAAATTGTCTAGGAAAAACCTTTATTTCAGTCTTTTTTCTTGGTTTTAATTTTTTACAAGGTCATCTTTTTCAAACTTAAAAGCTAAATTTAGATACTTATTCGGCATTTGCAGCTTGCATCCTTTTGATAGAACGTGTATCAAGTTTGATACATTGTGATTATCGAAAAAAACCTGTTTTGTAAAAACTGTGGGTTACGTCTTTTTTCCTTTCCACAGTCGATATAGATTCACTTCTAGCTACACTACGAATGTGATAATGGTATTTACTAAATCTCCATGGATTTTTTACGTTTTTGCAATATTTTTTACAAGCAACATTACATAATGTAAGATATATTTTTTATTAAACAGTGCTTTTAGAAACCAAAGGGTTAAAATAACTTGTTTCGAGGAAGTATAAATGTGACTCAGTTTTACGTATCGGAACTTGATTCACTCATAACATAGATATAATGAAAAGTATTGAACACTTTGTGGAAATAATAAAACATAGAATTTATTGGCAAGTATAATTTACTATATAAATAGTTACAAGTTGTCGACTCAACACGATTCTAGGTTTCTGAGTAGTTAACATCTGACCATCTATATGCAGAAGAGATACTATAATGGAAAAAATATTTGACGCACAGAACCGAAGCGATCGATCTACTCCTCAGGCAGCCCCAAATATATATATATAATGCAATAAAAAAACATCCTCACATACCAATGAATTACCCAATTGATACAATTTATCAGAGTAGACTTATACGTTCGGGTTCAATTTTATTCCTCTATGAAAAGGGTATATTTATTAATGCCGCAATAAAAGCTAGTATCGTAGACACCACCTGCCGCTCAGCCTTCGGGAGATTGATATCGCTTTCAAGAAATTTAATAAATTTCGCCATAAAATTTTCATGGTTGTTGCGCGGAGCACATGAGTTATTCATCGAAATGAGTGGCTGATTGAGACGTAGAATTATATTTACTACCTTACTCATAATTTAACCATGATCTTGTTTGAATTTTAAAATCTTAAGTATGTGATAAATTTACGTGGATAGCAATGGATGTATTCAATACGGTTTTGTTTTGTAAACTTATCATGATTTTGTGAACAATAAAGTTTTTTTTAGTTTTGCTTTGGTAAGTTCAAGATTATTCGTTTTAATGTTTAGAAGTTGTCAAACAGCCGAACCGTGGTCTTTCTACAATGAAAATATTTAAAAAATATATACATTTCAGAAAGAATTAAAACTCACGTACCTATTCTATGATAACTATTTTTTATGGTCAAACAGCTGAGAGATCGACAACCAATTAAAAATATCTGACAAGAGACAAGCAATTTTTAAATGTAAATAATTGCATGATATATCGTAAAACTTATTATTATTAGCAAACAAATGTAACCAAAATATATTGTGAAATTTCACAAAAGAAACGTTTTAAGTCCATTTTTTTTATTTTAACAGCTGATAGTAATAAATTACTCATGCTGTTAGTATTGTGAATAATTATCGAGCAAACATTCAAAAAATGATTTTTCACACAAATAGAGTTTGGCAAATGATGATTCGAGTGTTGGAGTAACCACGGTTTGCTTGAATGTGTCAACTTAATGATTTATTTTTAAAGGAAAAACCATTTTTTGAACACTGAATTGATTTCAATTCATAAATTTTATTATGGACTATCAGAACCGTTATCAAACGGCATTTTTCAAAATTTGTGACATGTTACTTTTTGTATGTTTGTTCTTCAACTATTCCTAGGGCTGTTTAAAACAATGTATGACATATGACATGCCATACCTAGCATCTATATGAAAAAAAACAATACGCGGGAGAGGGGCAAACGAATCACATTTTCAAAAATATCCCATAACTTATGGACGATCCTTGCAACTGGCGTCCGATAAAACCGATACAAATAATTTCAAAGAAGAAAAACATCATGGAATGAAAATGTTAACACTCGAAGAATTTCAATTGTAAGATCCCTGCCGTAGAAGAACGTTTAAATATCCGAGGATTATGGCATATAAATAACGTTAATAACACTCTTGGAATGGCGTTGTTTTTTCGTTTGTATAAAAAACAGATACCCCGCTTCAATGGCATTCTAGCAAATTCGCTTTGGGCGTGAAAAAAACACTTTTCAAAATGTATATAAAAGCTTGAGAAGGCTTAGCTCAATCTAAGTTTGCCTCGTGCGTTATGGACCGCGAATATTAAAGATATCTTATTTTGCGCAGCGGCATTTATAGACAGAGCTTTCGGAACTGTCGGAAGTCATAACTAAAGCTTCATTCAATTACTTTCGGGAATAGATAAAGCTTTGCATTCATGCAATTGAAACGCATCATTGATTCCAACTTCAATAATGCTTATTCAAGTAATATATTAATGATACAAAATTTTAACACTTCTTTGTAATAATAGTAAACACGTCATCGAAAAGGCGAAATCGCGACCATATACAAACGAAAAAAGTATGTATTTGGTATGAATAAAAAAATGGTGACAGCGGGGCTGGGGCGGAGGAGGGGAGGGGGAGGGAAAATCGCGGACAATCATTCAGACGGACGGACATTATCGAGTATTAATATATAGATAATAATGTACCAATTAAATTTGACTACTTTGTTATTCGACTTGTTATATTACATAATGTGGAACGCGTTTTGCTTTGAGAAGAAGCATCATCAAACCATCG
Organism: Himalopsyche anomala; assembly: GCA_031772345.1. Lineage (NCBI taxonomy): Eukaryota > Metazoa > Arthropoda > Insecta > Trichoptera > Rhyacophilidae > Himalopsyche > Himalopsyche anomala. The sequence continues at coordinate 10,352,362 of CM062825.1, read as the reverse complement.
CAAGGTTTACGAATAGACCATTATTTTTTTAAATTAAATGTTATAAATTATAAAATAAAATTCGGTTGTTGTACTTTTCTACTGGACGCAGGGAAGGGGTAAGATAAAAAAAACTTTGATAGTTATAATTAAAACTAATTACTCTTATTATGTGTGGTAAATCCCAGTGGAAATAAATTAAACAATGGCGAAACACGTGTCACCTTCTGTAACACAGCAAGTGAAATAATAAAGTTATACAATTTGATCTTATATTAGAAATGAACACAAAGTTATCGCCGAATCAATCGAAGATATTGAAATATTGTCATTGTTTTTGTGAGCGAGTTGCAGAGGGTCGAGATATTATGTGACCAATATTGAGCCACAGAATATCCCACGCAAAGCAAGCAGTAAGTAGTTTGGGAATAGATTTTTTCTTAAACTTAATTTAATAGTATTTTTTTTTTGTATTGTCTTTCACAATAAAAATGGGTGCGAACGAAATTGCATTTTTACTAGCGGTACGACCTGAAATAATATTTTCTCTGTTATACGTGTACTTTGATTCACTGTTAGACCCAACTTTCGGGACATACGAAAATACCTACTTTTAATTATTTCATATGAGTTTTAGTTGTTACAAGTACCTAATTGAACATTAAATTATTTTAATTTAGCTTAATAAGCAGATTCTTTTCCTTAACTATTTTATATCGACTGTGGAAAGGAAAAAGGACGTAACCCACACATATCAAATTTTATAGGAGGCGCTAAAAACGTGTTTTGATGATTTTGTGACATATGCAAATAATGAATTATAAACAACCTTTAAGTACACGGAGACTTCTAAACTGGTGTTTAATTAACATAATCTAATATTAATTCAATAATTTGTCTAGGAAAAACCTTTATTTCAGTCTTTTCTCTTGGTTTTAATTTTTTACAAGGCCATCTTTTTCAAACTTAAAAACTAAATTTAGATACTAATTTGGCATTTGCAGCTTGCATCCTTTTGATAGAACGTGTATTAAGTTTGTGATTATCGAAAAAACCTAATTTGAAAAAACTGTGGGTTACGTCCTTTTTCTTTTCCAGAGTCGATATGGATCAGAAAGTAACGGATATATTTATTTTTTTAATTTAAAATATGTGAAATAAATGTTAATGCCATTCTTTAATATTTAGTAAGGATAAACAGCTAATATTATTTACTAAAAAAAACATTTTTTCACGAGAATTGTATGTTTCCCCTAATTGCATACTGTATTATGATAGTAATGCTTCGTGAGTATGTATGAAAAGACAACGCAAAATCTTAATGAAATATGATTTATTGTATTTACAAATATTTTTTAATCAGAATAAAATAATATGACATTATTAACAAATAACAAGAAACATTCATAACGAGCATTTTTGTGTTCATAATAACCGAAAAAAACCTGATTTTTTGATAAAATTTCTAGTGCTGGAGCGAGCTATGTAGTAGGTTTGAGAATCGCTAAAGGTACCTTTTAATATCAGCCTGGAGCACAAAAGGAAAAAGTGATTTTCTTTTGAATATGCTAGCGCGAGGTGTGGATACTGAAAAACACCTACCTATACAGCGTCTTGCATATCTACTCAAAGTAAAGCAATATGAGAAAAGCCTTAACTTTGAAAAGTCGAAACAATAACATGAAGAAACCATTTTTCTTTATTTCATATTATTCGATATTAGAAGCGAAAGAATAAAATGATATATTGAGTATTTCTAAATGTTAAAATAAAGGTTTTTAACAAATCATTTAGATATCTCAAATATTTCATGTTACAGAATAATACAACCCTTTTTAAGTCTAAAAGTTGATAATTTAAGTATAATATACAATCGATTGTGGTAGACTTTCATGACACTAGAAAATATGTACGATTAATAAGCCTCCGTATGTTTCGTACAACCTTTCATTATATGGGAATCATTTAAATAAAAGATGAGTGCTTTTTTTTTTTAAACCATGTCCGCTCCCAATGTGGAGCATGTGGACTCCTAATGGAGATTATCTCATCCAAAGTGTTTCTACAAGAACTGCTTGTTACTCAGTTACTCAACCTCTCTTTTTCCAAAAAGAGTAGGGATAGAAGGATAGGGCTAGGACAGGACTAGTGGTAAGCTAATCGCTCTCGATACGCCCGTTCATAGGATAGGATGGGTGGGAGTGGAGAATTGAAGACATCACATACATCCATGCCTACGAACAGAAATTCATAAATCGATCGAAAAATCAATTTATAAAACTGTCCGCACCGGGATTTGAACCCGTGCCCTTCGTAACCGATGCCAACGACGTTGACCACTCGACCACACAGGCGGCTTTCTTTTAGAAAGAGTCAATTTGTTTTTCCTATCTGTATCAATTTTGGAAAATCGAGTATAGAAGTATTTTTCGTGCAAATAGGCATGGCTGGGGAGTCAGATTAAAAACGAATCGACTTCGGCTTTAAATTATAAGCCGACTTTTAATTGTTTTTTTAAAGCATTTCCGTATAACTTACATAATTCAACTGTGGAAAGGAAAAAGGACGTAACCCACACATAACAAAAGTTACATGAATCACAAAAAATGTTTTTTGATGATTTTGTGCCAAAGGTAACCTATAAAATATACACAATCTTTAAGTGCACAGATACTGATAAACAGGTTCTTAATTGACTTTATCTAATATTAATTTTATTTTTTTTCCAATTTTCGCAAACCCATGTGTGGGTTAAGGTCCTTTTTCCTTTCCACAGTCGAATATGTACACCATCTGATAGTCTTTAGTCAGCCTATCATGCAGTAGCATCACTATAGAATCTTGTGGTTTCAATACGCATCTATAAATAATTTGTATAAATGGGTCGGAGTCGTATGATTTTTCAGATTTCGACTCCAGACTCCACGCCCTGGCGTATGGTATCCATGCTTGGCTATGATATGGCTTCGAATTTACTTTATTATTACATGGCTTATTTTACTAATGATACTTTGAATAGCTATGTTGTATCTTTATAAAATAAAGCTTTAAAATTAATTTGATTTAAATATTAAATTTGAATCGTTTAAATTATGTACATTCGCACAGATTTTGTCACTGACGACCCGGGTTTTGCCTTTCGGCATCTTCAGGCGTTCAAGTGCATGGATGAACTTGAAAAGTTGTCAGTTAAACGTCTGAAGATGCCGAAAGGCGGAACTTAAGTCGTTAAAATCTATGTCCAACACTTACTCAGCTGCATATACTGGTTAGAAGAGATACACAATACATCCTTTCATTTACTCTATTATCCTAATATATATTACAAATTATAGCATTACATTTATTTAACATGACTAGTGTTTCTAAGAACGATGAGGGGTTATTCAAGGTAAATTAGTTAAACATAGTTCAGATGAAAGCATACGCCGAAATAGCTATCAACTGAATTGAACGATTCAAATTTAATATTGAAATTCAACCAAGCACATTCAGTCGAAATCTTAAATTATAATTTGATTTAACTTGCCAGTGTAGCGACTTTGAATCACTTGGAGTAGTAGGCCAAGATGCTTACCTGAAAAGTTAAAAAAAAATGATAAGTATGTTAGTCGACGACACTTGGTATTTATTATTTATCAATGAAATTAATCGAATTATAAAAGAAGAACAAATTGCTCAGCGACAAGATTTAATTAATTTGAGTCATTCTTAAATACGTACAAACTCGTTTATACAATATCGTCGGTAATTTTCTTCAACCTAGTATCTTAAAAGGAACAAGTTTTGAGAAGACACATAAATGTACTTTATTCTACCGCTATCGCTTTCTATAAAATATTCTATCATTCTATATAAATGGTTTAGTCCTCAATATCAATGAGAAATAAAATTAGGGAAAAATCAAAGACGTTTCCATCCACGTCATCCTCTTCTTTGTGCTATAAAGCATATGACCATATTATTTGTTAACTAATAATTTTGTATAAGGTTAAGTGGAGCATTTTTTCAATATGAGTTAAAGGAATATGTGTGTATTTAAATTCTGAATTCATTAGTTTAAAAAAAAACTCAAAACACATAAATTTTAAAACGAGTGCTTGTAAAAAATTAACGACGATATATATTATTTTATAGAAACAGTATTGCACAGCAGTGTTTGGGCATTTTCATCTATCCTGCGTCAAATTTTGACACGGGGAAACGTCTTAACATGTCCAACAAGATAGATTGTGCAAGTAATGGATGTCGATATACACAAACAAATACATTATCTTTGCACAACCTTATATAATAGAAACAAAACAAAATATTATGTTTCGTGTCGAACCTTTATTTGATGTTTATATAAACCAACACTTTAGTTATCAGATAGCGAAATACAGAAAATTTAACAGCAAAATTTTTCCAATGAATGATAACAATAAAGCGTATTTTGCACGTATTTTTAAACCATGTCCGCTCTCAATTCGGAGCATCTAGACTTCTAATTGAGTTTAAAGTACAAAAACTGATGTTGTTTTAGTGGATTTATGCGGAGTTTTAATCTATCTAGTGCAAAGTATACTATGCATTAAATTTTCAATTTACTTAAGTCACGTAAGCTAATACTTTGAATCCGAATGATTGCTATGCATTAGTAAAACCATTTTATATAATTTTCTAAAATATATTCGACCTTTGTTCATTTCAAAGGACACTAATTTAAAAAAGTTGAAAAACAGTTCATTAAAATAAAATAAGACAGATATCTTAACTTTTTAAAAGGCTGACAGAAGCACATCTATACAAATATAAGAAAAAGAAAGTTGGCAGCGCAGGTGTTATTAATAAGCAAAAGCCTTATACTTAAACAATGTACGTCATTCAGCCCTTGCGATTCTTAAGAAAAAAAGTTTGCACGGATACATTTGTCAATGTGGAGCTTTTTGTTATTCACACATGTGCTTTTTTGAGTGAAGAAAAAGCTTCCAGAAATATGAATAGCAGCCGAGCGATGGCGCGCCTGAATAATGACTGCAAAGAACGTTAGAAAGATTTCTTTGATAGCTTTGCTAAGGGCGCAAACGGAATTAAATTATTTTCATATCTCACAGAAAGTACTCATTATAATTATTTCATTCGGCCACTATTTACATAAGTATTATTCTAAAAATGTAAGCAATAAACGTATTTTAATGATTTAAGTAATACTGTTTTCATTATTATGAAATTATGTCGTAAAACACCGGTTGGCGACCGCTGATATAGTTGCTAACTATTTTGGCACCACGTCATCATCAAAGCATCGGCGTGATACCGAAATAGAATAATATTGTGAAATACTTTTTGTCTAAATACAATCAATCGAGCGAATGTCGAAATCAAAAAAAAACTTTTTTTATCTGTATTTGTTTTTTATTCATAATGTTATGCTTGTTTTTTATAACATTGTTAAACCAATCGACAAACAGTCAATAAATTAAAAACTTTACATTAATATACATTGTACCGATAATTTTTGCTATCCATTCTTAACAAATTAAACTTTAAAAGCGTAATGTCGTATTAATTTTTAGGCTGCATGTTCACCTCCGAACACTTTTAGCATCGCAGCAAAAAAACGTAAATCCCAACAACTCGTACAACATAATATTTCTTCATTGGAGAGTAATTTAGACATATTGTAAGCCATTTTTTGTGTTGCAGAATGTCCATGTTGTACGCGAAACAGGTGTATATAAAGATTATGTTCTGGAGCGTGGCGTAATATAAATCATTTTTTTAATAATTGAAACCAAAAGCACAACATTTCGGTTTATTAAAAAGACTTTTTTTTCAAATAATGCTCTGAAAAATACAGGAACTTTTTGACGAATCGGCGTGTAAAATGGATAATACAGTGAAAAAATATCAAAGTATTTTAGTTCTACAAATATTGTTTTATAATATATAGTTGATAGCTATTTCAAATATCGCTCTCATCAGAATTTTGTTTAAAAGTACATTTACTTAGTGATTACTTATAGGGCGTTCACTGTCAACACTTAGTAGAAAGGCATTATATTATAAAACCCATTTTTTTTGTACTACACCCACTTTTATTTAACAAAATCAGGCCCAGCTACGCGAGCATTATCAACTGGTAAGAAATAAAATTGAACAGTGTTATTTACAAAAAACAAAATTAAATAAAATGGTATAGTTAACAATTGGATTTGAAAAAAAAAACAATTTATTAGTTGATAATACTTATCATGAGCGAAACGAGTCCTGATCTTGCTAAATAAAAATAGATGTAATAATGTGTTTCTTTTAATTACTTAGTTATATGTACTGGTTAAAAAAAGGTACACAAAAGGTTTTCTCATCTATTCTAACATCTTAACTTCTATTGAAATGTATTAAATGCAATACAAATACTGAATTGTTGTGTTTTTCAGAACGATATCACATACAAAGTAAGTGAAATTACTAATGTGATAATTATATATAGATGTTTTAAATCACTCAGGAGAATCTGTCATATTTTGTGTGAAGAATCATTTTATGTAAGTAAATTGGGGTCGACGTAATCTATTCCGTCAGATAATAATTATCATCCATCAATGCCAGTCTCTTATAAAGAAAAAGTTCGTGAAAGAAAACTCGAAATGGTTTTGATAGATGATTTATAAAAGATTAAGTGTAATTAGTAGTGGTAAATTCAAAGGTAGCTTAACTGAAGTTGTTAATTGAATGATAAAAAGCTCTTAAAATCTCTATGAAAGGAAAGTTTATAAAAATTATTATCGGGAAGATTTATGAATGCTTCTCTTATATTAATTTTGTAAAAAAGAATATTTAGTATAATGAGATGATATATTATGATTCATATTTTTTAGATTGACGTTTGAAAAATACTAAAAGTTAAACTTTGCGCAATTAGAACAAAAAACGGTCTCAAAAAAAGTATGTTCTTGTCGGTTTAATCGAAAATAGATGGTGAAGTCACTGTTGTTAAGCGCAATATAGGTTATTGTTCAAATACGATTAAAACTATGATAAAATTAGCTGAAACTATATTTTTTTTAATAAATTCAAGCTATGTAATTAACGGAAATAGTTCTAGAATTATTTCACCGCTTTTAAAAGAAGGACACTCTGATAATATAATAAATATATTACGAGGGTGATTCACTTGTTAAAATGTGGGACATATATTAACTTCTACGTGAGATGACTTCTGCCTGAGGGGTGTTGTACGAATGACTACAATGACTGCCGAAAACAAGATCTTTTAATTAAGGCTTGGCGGGAGATTGACGACGGAAAACAAAGGGAAGCCTTCGAACGGCTTTCATAATTTACAGGAAAACATTTTCTCATTCAGCGCGTGTGTAAATTATTACTACTGACCAACGTTAGGGGATATTACATACTTACATTACAGAAAATTTCTTAGATATTGTTGATTGGTAATCTAATATGGCGGAAGGACATAAGGGTCGTAGACTCTAATGTAATACACGTTTCTTAGAACAAGCTTCATATATTATGATACATATAATATATAATTATTACAGAAAATGTTAATGTACCAAATATTTCGTGATTTCAAATCACTAAGATTAATTCTTGTATAATTACAACTCGAAATAAGCTAACTAAATAATAAATTGAAAAACTTATCCCTCAAATGTCTAATTTAATGCACGGTTGAAAAAAAATACTATGTGATATTTAGATTTTCCAAGACCTTTTAGTTGTGAATTTTCGGTCTTATTTTTCACCACACACAATTCTTATCTTGAATACAAAGAACGATATTTCCGTAATGTAGATCTTAAATCTGATAAATATCAGTAGAAAGATGAAAAGAGTTTTAAGAAAACATTTCTCCGAGCATCATCGTTTAGTAATTCCAAAGGAATAGCTAAATATAAAAAGATTCTTTGAAGTTCTTTATATCACAAATGCTATTGTTCTTTCTCAACAACAAACAATGTACTGTCAAGTTACACAAACTTTTTAACATAAACGTTTGCATACGGTGAAATATACACAGAACTTAATTAAAAAGCTTTTCTAAACGATGTTTTAAAAACATTATTAAACGTATATGAAGCTACTGGATTGAATTTAAAAAATGCTGTTTTGATGTCCGCAGAGATATTTCTCTCGTTTCAACAGCTCTGTATTATTTTTTTCCGATGGCTGCGTAGGACAGTTGATTTATTCGCAATAAAAGAACTGGCGAAGTAGGTATCGACTTTCCACGTCAACTTCAACATAAATATGTATTTTCACAGCGGTATCCTATGCCACCTTTTATCCATAACAACATCGAAATATTCCGGAAGGCTGTGTGTGGGCAACAGTATCGTGTTATCGGAAAACATTTCAGATAAAATAAAGATGACGCGACAATGCTCCGACTAATACAAAAGTTTATATTAAAAGGGATTGTTCGGATTCATGTCAAATCTGTTGAGAGTATTTTTATATAGCGAGAAAGAAATTGTGTTCACGTTATTTATTATGTCCCTACCGATCATCTTTACGGTCACGTTTTAATATGGTCGAGATTTTCCAGTTCTGAAGATGAATAGTATTGTGTCACAAGTTATAATATCTAAACCAGGGATACCCAATCCTGTGCCCGCCAACGTTGACTCGTAACAATCGTTAGATTTATTTTTGCGTATAAAATATTAACAATATTATGCATACATATCAATTATCCTTGTCAAATTATAAATATTCTTGGAAAAAAGAGTTAGTGATCTAAACGGAAAATTCAAAGGTTGAAATGGATTTACAGGTTGGTTATTGATTCTCCCACTATCACACGTTATGTGTACGCAACCGTTTTTTCACTGCCACCTTCAATAACGCAATAATGATCATGACAAGAAACGTACTTATTCTTCATATTCCTTATCGATACAAAACTAGATGGGACCTATCTTTAAGCCACGCACTAATGTAATAACAATAACCTTTTTTTTCACTTTATTATGAAAAGAAATTAGGTCATAATCCATTTTCTCTTTGGATATTATTAAAACGTTAGTGATTTGGTCCATAACATTCGAAAACATATTTTTTAAATCTCGTTATAAATGTAAAAACTTTCATATATTTTTTTCAGATGCAAGCATTATTATACAGAATTTCAATAAAATACAAAAAACCCAAAAAATAAAAAACACACAGTTATTCGTCATAGTTGAAAAGAAATTCGTTTCAATCAAATGGAAAATACGAAAAGAAAATAAATAAATTGCATATTTTTTCGCAAGGTTTCGAAATTTCCGTCTAGAGCAGTGAGATTTTTTCTATAATTTATGCTCGAAAAATATACATTTTTGAGCTGTTGTGATATTATAAATTTAACAAATTAAAATTTATTATGTCAATGTTAGTGTAAATCATAATTTTTTCGCCATTTATATTTCAATTTAAACAGGAGACGGCCATGGTGGACAAGTTATATCATCTAGAAATCATCAACATCGAAGAAACAGTTTTTTTCTTAGGGGTCACCCAATATTTTTATGGCTATGTTCTTCAAAAATAATTATATAGTAGTTTTCTTATAAGACGGGAGCAAATATTTGACTGTCAACGACCTGATTCCGGAAATGTTTTGGTCTGGCATGTTCAAATATAACGTTTCTATGTTATTTGCAGAATTCCTTCCATCAAACACTGGAGGGTTAAGTGGCAAATCAAACAAGGCGACCATTACATTTTCACGATTTTTGACGATTTGTCATACAGACAAATCTTAATAACAAGAACAAGTATTCAAAAAATATGGTCAATGATTTTTGTATATCATATTTTGTTATAAAAAATATATTCAAATTGTATCATACATCGTACTTTATAATACAATACACATACTTTTACCGTTTCTCTAGTCTATCACACGAAGAAATATTTTGGTTTGATTATTTATCATGATTTAATTAATTCAGTTCAGAAACATTTTAAATGTACACACAGTAAGAGCGGGCAGGATGAAAAATATTTTACAGCATAAAACTAAGGTAAGAAAAAAAGAGTGTTTTTGGCAAACCAAATGCAGAAGATAACCCCCATTAAAATCTCTTCGTATTAATTTTGCGAGAGTACGTTTTATTGATAACCTTTTCCTTAGCTGTCACACACAGAAAAATGAGTTATAACATTGAATAACATTGCAGTATTTTTAAAACCTTATAATAAAAATATTTCAGAATAAGAAAAAATGGTTGCTAGCTATAAAAAACCAAGAAAGAACTGTAAGAAAATGTATATATTATATACTGCGATATTGTAACTACTTCTTGGCGTATATAAAGAATTCGTTGTGGTAATAAAAAAAAGATTCTGCGTCTGTAGGTAGGATTTAAGGGTTCTCAAATGAGATCTTACAAAGGGGGCTTCGCACGCCCATTAGGCTTAGAATTTACACCCCTAAAAATAATATGACATATCCCTTAACAAGTGCACTACAGCCTCCCCTAGTTCGGCGTCTTACTCAGGGGCTGAAATAGTGATCTAACTTAAGAATGCGTAATGAAGGCCATTCAAATGGCGTAGCTTAGTTGAATATTGAAGCATTGTAAACCAATTGCTATTTTTAATGGAAAATACGACGAACTGTAGATTTGTTATGTCAAAAATGTTCTTACAAAATAATATTAAACACGATTAAGAATAATTAAGTATCATTTTTTCAAAGGCATGGATGTATGTGATGTCTTGAATTCCCCCCTCCCACCCATCCTATCCTATGAACGGGGCGTATCGAGAGCGATTAGCTAACCACTAGTCCTGTTCTAGCCCTTTCTTTCTATTCCTACTCTCTTTGGAAAAAGAAAGGTTGAGCAACTGAGTAACAAGTAGTTCTCGTAGAAACATTTCTGTTGAGATAAACTCCATTAGGAGTCCATATGCTCCATATTGGGAGCGGACGTGGTAAAAAAATGTTTTTAACACGTATTGGCGAAAACTCGTTTTCATAACACATTCAAAAATATAAATGATTAAATTCAATAATCCTAAGACATGAATTAACTCATTCTTTCTTACCTCTATGCTTCTATTGAAACGATTTAAGCTCACAGTGTATTTTATAATGAAAGAATTGAATGGGTACAGACTTAGTATTTTTAATTAATACACCACGAATAATTATAAAACCCCTTACGAATACTGACTTAAGAGTTTCAATAAAAAGCGTTCCAATCGAATAGTATTTTTTGTAACACATATATTTATAAGCTTAGTGATAAAAGTCTACTTTTGGTTTAATAATCTTCGAATATTTGACGTGCGTGACTTATGAATTCATGACTTTTTATGCTACACCTATATACATTCACCTTTACATTTTCATTATAAGTAATTTTTACAAATACAAAATATCAACCAATAATGATTCATAAGACCATTTGAGACCCTGGAATCATAACCGACTAGACTTACGAAAAAGTCACCCTCATTGAGCTCCTGTTTTAGACTGATAAGAGATATAAAACTCCACGCTGTCAAGTACACTTGAGTGTGGAAGAGCTCTGCCCATCGAAACAAGACAAGAGCTTTAGAGGTACACTTGCGTCTTTCATCTTGGATTATTATCATGGATTGGTAACTACTTTCGGAAACTCTCCTGTATAATCTAGACGACAGTTAACCCTTTAAAAAATAACACGTAAAAGTTATATAATTAGATTAATTTAATTCAAATATTTAGTTGAGATCGTATCTTTATACACATCGAAAGTCTAACGTTTGGTGTTTATATCGTCATTGTTTTCGAATTAATATAACTACAAACACGACCCCTAATATCATGAAAATGACTATCTTCGGCTTAAAGTTTTATGAATAAATGCGTATGATATATGGAGAGGTATATATGATATAATATGCATATAATTGCATATAGTGTCCACGTGAACTGGTTTCAATGTGAATTCATCAACTCTGAAGTGATCACGGCTTTCTATTGGTAACAACGGAAAAGAAATGCAAATCAATAACATCAGCGATAAAAGAGACTCGAAGAACTTTGAAGATAACGTACCCAATGACGTAATGCTCAATCAACGTTACATCCGGGAGAAAATCGTTTTTGTTTAAGTATATATGAGGGTATTACTTGCAAACACGTCTTATTCCAAAATGGTTAAAAAATGAAACATGAATTTCATTTTTAGTCTTACATTAATTACTTTGGAATGAATGATATTTTGGATGTTGTCAAGCCGTATTTGATACTGATTTCTAAAAATACTTTCAAATTTTATTTTTATCTACTAAATTACATTCATGGTTCATGTTTCAACAACTTTGGAATGAGCCGAGTTTGCAAGTACCTCATATATAAGTTAAGTTATACATTTATATAATATGGTTAAAAATCAAAGTATTTTCAATAAAAATTTTGTTTCTTGTGAAACCGACGATGGGACTGGAAAGATGACAAAACTATTGCAGTTTTCATGAAATTACACATTTAGATTAACAAAATTAAGAATTAATATTTATGTGTTATCATATTATAAACAATCTACACGTTCTCAATCATATCTTGTACATTTTAAGATTTATTTTATGCAAACTATAGCTCGGTTACTTTTTATTATTAATGCATTTAATTTATCTTAGGATTCTATGCATTTAAATAACCCATTGACAATGCAAAGATTCTTCTCCTGCAAATAAACTTCGATCAATTTTCCCGCTCACGTTCCCCTCCTAGATTTCCTGAGTAGAACTAAGATCGCCATGTTGCCTTAAGCACCTCCATATTGGGCCGGAAGCCCTGTAAACTAATATTCAGAGCGCAGTGTCATGCAGAGCTTTTCAAAGTACGACAGAAAAACTAACCGTGAAATAGTTTTCACTTTAAAAGAATGCATATTTTAGTAGATTTCGTGCGCAATATTTGAGCATATTATCTATGATGAATTGCTAGATAAATAAATCAGATGATATTTACTGTATAACAATGCTGAAATTCATCTAATAATGTAATCTCAGAAACACATTTTGTGATGACGTTTTTGAAAAGATCACATAGTTTGTTACGTGTTTTAATATGAATAAAAAATGGCTTTAACACATCTTAAGCATTTTTTGTATACCTTTAAAGAAAGCTAAATATTGACAAATAACGGAAAAATGAAACATTATTTTCTATTAACATAAACACGAGCAGCAATTCCTTAAGTTGTCCTCCTGAGACTACCGGTTACAAAGAGAAAAACATGCTTAATTAATTTATGTATTTCATATCACTTAAAACTAATCATTAAATTCAACTGTAGGGAAGCAATGGGAGATGTTAGAAAGTAAACATTCGATTGTAAAAAAGAGTTTCACGTTTTTTTCCCAAGAATATAAGAGTTTTTCGTTTTTCATCTAAAGTATTATTATAATTAAGAGATACGCTTAGCGAACTACTAACCGAATAAAATTGATTACTTTAAAAATATATATTTACAAACATCAACCGATAAGTACTGTTGGTAATGACAGGTTTACTTGTCAAACAGTTATCTGCATAAAAAAGGAAAGAAAAGTTATTGACAATATCTTCACTTTCGTAGAAAAAATTAAGCACAACGTTAATTACGAAAACGTTTAAAGATTCTTTATGAACTCCTACCACAGTATAGTTGTGTGTGTAAAAATGAAGTTTGAATTTATATATATTATACAGATTTAACATTTTATGAACACAAAGATTAACATGGAAAGTAAATTCAGAATTTCAATATCATATGCATTACAAGAAAATATAAAAACACAGAAAACATCACATATAATTGTTCGCGATTAATTAAATTATTTTGAATCTGATAAGAGTTGTATCCAATAGTGAAAGTTTCTATAATTGATGAGTCTTTCAATGATGTAAAATTATTTTAAGAAACCGAAAGTTATTGGGGAAATTCACTTGTTTGTGTCATATAAGATAATGATATATTTTTAATGACAGTATTATATAAGAAATATCAAAAAAGGTCACGTTTTTTATTTGCTCGCCCAGTATTGCGATCCCTGTTAGCCGTATTTTTTTTTGCTTTATTTTAATTAATACCGGTTTTAGTAATTGTAAAACCGGTATTTATTGCAATCCCTAAATATAAACCTCTGGCCACAATACTAGGTGGCCCAAAGCAGCGCAACTCGGCGCATGTATTGAGGTAATGACATTGGCGATATCACGTATTTAATTTAGCCAGAGGAATTGGGTCGTAATGAAAAGTGGAGCGTGGCTAGCTTCATGCACATCTCTGATTGCTATTCCAACCTTCATTACCAACTACAATAATTTTAATATATTAAGTTTGCATATCTTCCCATGACAATTCAATTTGCATATAATATTGTAAATCGTATAATAGGTACGATATATTTATCTGCGGGACTATTCTCCTAGGCACTAAGTAAAGGGAGTCTCTAATACTTTTATATTCGAGAATCACGAATGTACAATTTTTGTATATGATTTTTACAGTCGGTATAACATAAATGTAATAATTGCGGTTATGTTCACTTTTGTGAGTCGATTAGTTTAATTTCTAGAATTGCTTTATATACATATCAACGGTGCTATTCCCGCGCATATACACTTATTTTGAATGGTCTGAAACACTCCACAGGACTGCAAGAATTAATTGTTAATAAGTTTTTGATTGAATTATTCTACATTAAAATTATAATGCTTCAATAAAAGAAGTATTACAAAAAACACAATATTCTTTTGTACTTACTTTCACTTTTTTTCATCTATGTTCAAAAGAAAGTTTTCGCCACTATCTTACTTCAAAGTATCATATTCCAAATCTCCGTAATTACAAGGGTAATTTTTACTTCAGTCAAAGATAAATACGTGTTTGGTCCGGAATCTCGATTCATATAACTGACACATAGAATTATTATTTTAGGTTCCGAAAGTTGCCTATCACCATTCCGTCCTGCGTTAAACCCTAAATGTTATCTTTACGGGTAATTGGTCCCTCAGCGCTGGACCCTAAAGGTCAGTTGAGTGTGTACTTAAAGTATATCGTTGTGTTTATGTTATATTGTGTAGCAGAATATTAAATGTTCTTTTAAATTAAAAAAAATGAAAAAATATTTTATGAAGGTCAGTTCATGTCATAATTAATATAATATTCACGCACACTTTCTAGAGATTAATTCAAACAAATATGGTGAACAGAAATGTTACAATGAATCATCGGCAACAACTTTTAAATTATGTATTGTGTGTATCTTAAATGGTTTCGTGAATCTTTCGCACACAATTCTTCCATTCACAGACTCTTTTCCTACATAGAAAACTCCGCACAGAAAATATTCCGTACACTTAAATATTCCTAATATTAAAATTATTTTACGTTAAGGACGCCAAGAATTTTTTAGGATGGCAACAAGCAAAATCAATCCTGATTTTTAGATAAAATGTGATATTACTACTATATTTTTTTCTCAGTATAATGCCTTTCGCCATAGAAGTAACAATTGACGTAATAAAAGTGTAAACTAATGTAAAACAACATAAACATCAAACCTAATTTAACATTAAAAATCATTTGCCACAAAGTTACCGCCGAAAACATCGTAAATATTGAAATCTTAAAAGTGATTTACTATTATGGTTGATTACTCACATAAGAATTTATATACGATAAGATTTTCCCTTTCAAGCACTTGGAATTGGTACTGTTATTGTTTGTGTCTAACCCTTCCCAGTGCCTATAATGAAAAACCTCAATCTTTATTTTTTTTTATAAGCTTAGATTTAAAACCAACATCACGTATCACATCTACTAACAAAATTAATAGAATAAAAAACGTTATCAATTTGTATTACATATTATAATATTGACAAAGAATTTTCACAATGCTAAGTTTGAAAAATAAATAAACATGTTAGAATACAGAAAGACGCATACTATCAGTGAAGTAAAATTCGAAATGTTTGGATACAATCCCAAGTTTAAAAAAAAAACATTCAGTCATATAATAAACATCCGTGAAAAATATAAAATCCCAGAACAGAATACATCCAGCATATAAAATGGTATATTTTTAAAAATATTTTTTTCGACACAAATATACCCAGATGATCGCATTGAGTGAAGGTCGGGGCGGAAACACTTGTCGATCTTCCGGCATGTGAGCTTTTCGAGATCGGAAAGCTCAGGCGAGCGGAAGAGGGTCTACGGAGAGATGGAGGCTCCGCAACGCACCTATTGCACAGTACACACTACTCACTGCCCACGGGAAGGATAATAGGGTTAGGCAGAGCTTGAAGGCTTTTACTTTTAAGGTTACAAATTCCATACAACTTAGAGATAATAGTTGCGAGTTGTTCAACAAATAAGTAATTCGGAATACAGGTTACATTGATTATAAGTATCAAAAAAATTTGCTGTTAGCAATTGAAATTTACAATACTTATTTAGTAAATGATCACATTGAAGCAAATGCGAAAGTGACATATGCTGAGAGAATTAAGAACATAAGTTAAAATCCAGTTTATTGTAATGTAAGCAACGTCTCAGTTGATTCTTCTTTTTCGAAGAAAGTAGGGATGAAAACTAGGACAGGACTAATTGATAACTAATCTCTCTCGCTACGCCCTGATATTTTCGTATTATAAAATGTGAGAGAGAGTTTTTTTACATCATAAACACTCATACCATGAAAAAAATGCTTCTTCTACTGGGACTTGAGCCCTTGAGATCCGTCTCTCAAGTCAACGACGTTGACCACTACTCCTCGGACACGAAAATAATTATAAGTAGTAATACGTAAGTCAACGCTGAAAACCTTCAATCGATATGGATTCTAGCAAATTCATAAATTTGAACAAGTAATGTAGATAAGTGATAAATAATTTGTATAAATTGCCATGTTCAACTGTATTTTTTACCAACAAAAAATGCTGACCGGCTAAGCGACAATCAATGAAATATGTTTTCTCTTTTCAGGACACAACGTTTCATTCTGTTTTTAACGGTTATCAATTTGGTAACAAGTACCCAGCAATACAGATAAAATATTGTTTGTAATAAACAAAATGCCAGGCTAACGACAAACAATATTTCCCAAAATTTCAGATTTATGTTTTCAATACAAGTTATTGATCGGACATTAAGAGTATACGTCCCCAGAACTTATGGATCATTATTATTACATATAAACCAGAGCAGAAGTTGAAAGCTAAGAGTAACGAGAGCTCGTAAAGGTTGTATAGCGGAACCTAACTGAGGGAAAATTCCATCAAACAGACGACATAAACATTCCATTTTCCGGGAGACGGGGAGGAAAGTTTCATCAAGTTTCGGCCAGCGTATTACGGGTATAAAATTTAACAGTATAGAAAAGTTACGTTCGATTTTTGATGTAAGAGAAAGCTATAAGCAAAGTTTGAAATAACAAAAGATGTTTGTGAACTTTGATAACATTTCTGAAGACGAAGATTTTTCATTATATTATAAATTAGATATAAACTCGGAAATATAATTAGTTTACAGCTTTCGGACAGTCTTGGATGATTGAAAAGATGTATTAAACTAAAATTATTATCTTATGTTGATTGAATTAAGAGGTTACAATATAAGATTTAAGTAGAACTTGAAAGTGGCTACATTCGGTAGAAGGTAAAAAAAGCGGTTGATTACAATATGATTACGTCGGCCTATACAACAACTTATCGCCGGATATAGCCGCCTACTTCGATAGTATTGATCTTCAGAAGAGTACTTATGAGAATTAATCACTGAAATAAATCGTTTGTTTTGTCTTATCTGCCATTTAAGGGCTGGCCGTGAAATTACTGTTACTTAGTGACACCTCGATTCAAGATGGGTAAAACTTGTGTCTCCATCAATAATTTACTGGTAGTAATACGTCAATGTACAAATTAAATAATTTAAAAAAAAAAGTATAATAACGATTTAAAAT